>CM021101.1:665494195-665622557 GCA_007115665.2 Sequoiadendron giganteum | reverse complement strand
TGGATTATGAGGGTATAGGGGGTTGAGGGATTAGGGTTTAATGCTTGAGGGTTGAGGTTGACATATCTCCCTCCCGCCATCTCCTCCTCTCTATCTCCACTCTCCCTCTCTCCACCTCCTCCTCTATCCCTCTCCCACTCTCAAGCTCCCTTCTCCCTCTTTCTCCCTCTCCTCTCACTCCTCTCTGTCTCCCTCTCCTCTCTCCTCCATATAACGCCACTTCTCTATCTCCTCTCTCTCTCTCTCATTTCTTTCTCAAATTATCTGTGATCTCAGACCCAAAATATGGCTTTTGTGATGATTGTTGTGGGGTGTGCAGAGCTGTCTTTTTCTCAATCCTGCCACCTTTTCCATGATCTTTTTCCTTTGCGTGAAATGGCGAACACGTTGAGACATGTAATGTCAAATTGAGTTTTGAGTTCATTTGTGATTGAAGTGTGGAAGGGAACAAGCTTTTGAACAAGTCAAATTGTTGTGGAGTTTGAAGAAAGAAGAAGCTAAGGCTACATAATTGGGTTGAACTCCTCCATTTGAACGTCTGGTTTTTAAGGTATGTGAAGTCTTTATAAATTTTCTTTCATTCTATAATGGCTTGCTTTCATTTTTGTTTGTCATTATAACCTTAGGTTGTCAATGCACATTTTAAATTACCAAATTATATACACAATTATATACACTTGCCAATTATAGAAATTCAGAACCATTCACCAAAATTCATCCTTTAAGACAATTCCAAGCCTCTCCCATTCCTGTGAAGGGTCCAAACACCTTCCAATACCTCTGCACAAACTGATGCAGTACAAAGGAATAAATCAACACCTTTCTTGACACACTTATTCAACTATATTTCCCTTCACAAAACATTTGATTCGTATACTCAAATTAGCATTAAGAGTTCCCAATTCCTTTAGGACCTCTAAAAAACCTTAAAAATATTGAAAATAACTGATTACAATCAACTAGGTTCCTCAAAACTTCAACCAATGAATATTTCATTCACAAGTTGTCTTAAATCTTCCATAATGGCACCATTGTTTACAAACACAAACTATAATTCTTAAGGCACAACCAAACCATTATTTTCTTAATAAATCTTTGTTTGAGTTAGTACAACAAGAATAAAACCTTTCAGAAGTCTGCCCTTACACACAAACTTAGTTCCTTTCTTCACTGTCCACATTACTAGTAGCCAAGCATCTACAAACTGTCACATGTATCTCCCAAACCATGCACACACTTCAAACTGTGATACTCATTTTTGATGCAGAGTTAGAGGACCCAAAATGATTGAAGATGTCAACTTGCCTTCAAGAGCCATCTAATAAGATTAAAAAGGCGTAATGGACCAATCCCAACACTCCTCCAAGCTAGACAACAAACAAAAACATTATTTCCCAAATTTCACCCTTGGAATCTAGTTACTGTGCAAAACCAGTTTAGGGCCCTTAACTCCAAAACTTTCGAAAACACCAAGAAAATAAAAGAATGATTGTAGCACCAATTTCAGAGTTGCAAGACATACCTTAACCCATCACATGACTCCTTTGGGACAACATTAAGAAAACTAACCTTTTTCACTATTTTAGGCCTCCAAGTAGGCCAATTTTACAAAGGAACTACCCTTAGATCTTCACACCAGACTTCCAAACCCAAAAAAAATCTTTAATTAGGTCTCAAAACAAGATAATTTCTAGGTCTTAGGACCTTACCCACTCAACTAGGCTTCCAATACAAAAACCCCCATTTTTCAATGCAAAGAGGGAGGGTTTATAGAAACTCCTATACCCAGGCCTTCCCAGACCATTCCAAAGCATCAAACATCTTCAAAATACCTTGCACAAGGTCAAAAGTTCATTACATAGACCACTCCCTCAAAACATTTTTAGGAACTAATATTTGTCTCATTACCATGGTACAAATAAAATTATCCGCCATGCCGAAGAAAAATACAAAGAGGAAACTAACAGACGAAGAGAATGAAACCTTGAAAGAAAAGGAGAGAGTTCGGGTGGAGCAATATCGTGAAAAGAAGAAATTGGAAATGATTGATGAAAACAAACCGATTGTAGAGGAACCTCAACCATCAAAAAGAGAACGGGAATTGGCAGCACAACAAGCACGAATGTGAAAGCATCGTCGTAAGACAGATTCAGATACCGTAGTTGGAGACACACCCTCTATGACAAGTGAATATGAAGGGACACCATTAAGCACAAGCTAAATGGAGGGACACCATGTAGCACAAGTGACTATGGATGGACACCATCTACTGCAAGTGAATATGGACGGACACCATTTACCGCAAGTGAATATTGTTGGAAACCATCCAACACATCTCAAATTGAGAGTACATCATCACTCGAAATTGACGAAGAAGGTATGCAATCTAGCCCATCTCAATTAAATATTGATGAAATTCCTAATGTTGAGATGTATGTACCTAGGAGAACACCACCAAAAATTTTGCGTAGAAAGCCAAAGTATTTGATTAATATTGATGATGAGATTTTGCAGCACATGGAAGGTAAGATTTCAACACGCACTTGTAGAAGATATGCTGATAAGATTTGGGAACGATTCTTTGAAAGGCTAAATGAGACTGCAAGATGTCAACTATTTGTTGAAATGATGCGGGGTGTAAAGTATGGGAACATCATGAAGACTCTTGTGTTGAGAACATCGAATGCATCGAGTGAAGACACTATTGTGAAGAATCTAATGGATGCTTATGAGAGTGTGGGTAAGACCTCACGCTCAAAGGATAGTAATGTCACCCAACGTGTCATTACATCGACTTTGGTAAGTTGTCAAACAAAGAGAGCTCGCCTAATTAGAAAGACTAGTGAAAAAATGAGAATTAGTAGAAAAACTTTATCAAGAGCCATTCAAAGGGAGCAAAGAATTGAGGGCAATGATACAAATGAATTATGGGCATTCTCGGGGAGACTGTCACAAAAAGATAAAGAAGTTGTTGAAGCCTTGAGAACAGTAATTGAATAGTATTGGAAGAATAACACAAGGCCATCTCTGAATCAAAGGGATGTGGTAAGAAGGAGAATCAGTAGTTGGAATCGTGAGCCACATCCAAAGCATTTTTTGGATATGACTCAAACCCAATTTTTTCAGAAATTTGAAAATGATTATCCTCAAATTAGTATTTCTCAAAGACTTTTTGAACTGCTTAAACCTTTTTATGTCAAGATAAATCACACACGCACTACTTTTTGTTGTAGACTACATATTGAATTTTATAACCATTACGATGTTTATCGTTCTATATGTTTAGATTTGCATACTAACGATGTTTTGCAGGATTGGGGCATAGAATCCCCACCAAAATCTTCAAGAGATTTCTTATCAAAAAAATTACGTGAAATAGAGGATGGCCGAATATTCTATAGGACAACATGCTTGGATGGTTCATGCGAGCGTTGCGGTGGCTTCCAACGTATGCTAGTATGTCAGCATATGGAAAGCATAGATGAGGTGGGGCAAAAAATAGTAGAGTTCGGGAAGTATAAAACAATGGCATATGCTACAAAAGACAGGTCTCAAGCAGAAAGGTGTGATTTGGTTATTGAGAAGATTCCAGTGTACAGATTTATGACCACATTTCATGACAATATACTGTCTGAGTATGCAATGCATACCCATAGAGCTCGATGGTTAGACACGCAGTTCAAGCTATGCAAGGACACCTTTCCAATTGGAAGCATAGTATCCGTTGTTGAATTTGCAGAAAACTACACTCTACAACTACAAGATGAGGTGTAGTCATAGTATTACAACTCCACACAAGCTTCGATATTTGTGCACATAGCATTCATTTATGCATCTAATAGTACAAATGAGCAAAGGAAGGTATTGAGGGAGTACCACTTTTACATTAGTGATGATTGCACACATTCTCCAGAGTTCGTGCAAGGTTTCTTCCAGATGTTCTACAGTGGTTTGGCTCAGAGGGGCATAAAATACGATCAACATATAATATGGTCTGATAACTATGCAGCACAGTTCAAGAACTCGTGCATGTTCTACTGGTAAGATGCATGTCATTATAGGTGTTCAAAATATGTGGAACTTTTGTGAGGCTGGACATGGAAAGGGGGAGCATGATGGTGCAGGAGCATTAGCACGAGAAGAGTTAAAGTATAAAGAGAGTGCAAAGTTGATAGATGCAAAATCAATCATCGAGTGGTGTAATGCTTTGATGGGTCCAGGTAATGAAGGTACATCTTTAGTTCATAGATATTTTTGGCTGATGGATGATACTAACATTGCACCATATGAAGACTGTTGTACACTAATAGGATCGAGTGAGGTACACTCTTTCCTTAGCTCAAATACAGGTTCATGGAGTATCGATACATGAAAGATGGCATGCTTTTGTTCTTCATCTACAATGAAAGACTAGAATGAATGTGGGTCAGGGGAGTGGTTGACAAATGGTTCACAAGTTATCTTAGCCCACTTCACATGTATCGCCCTCCGACGGCATTGGAACTAACACAGATAGAATCATCGGTCGACTTTGACCACATATCAGATCTAGTTCTACGAGGTGATATATCTACTTTCTTAGTTGTTGAAATTCCATATCGTTAGATCTTACTTTGTACTGTATTCATAATGTTGACAAATTTCAAGAGATTTTTTGCACATATCAATGCAGGCCATGTTTATGCAGTTATTGCAGATGAAGACAATGAAGCGGGAACAAACTATTACTTGTGTCATTGTGTTGAGACCAAAAAGAAATTGGAGGCCCCAGTTATAGATGGAGAAAACATCGAATACCCTATAGGCTCAGTTGTGGTTACTGGAACATGGCTTAGAAGGTAGCCACATTCAAGTGTTAAACATTGGCTATTTCAAAACTTTGACATGCATCGTAAGATTCTTCATTACTCAAACCTTGTCATGGAATCCAATGTTCATTTGACCAAATATGGGGGTAGACCTTTGAACAAGACATTATGGAAGGTCCGTGAGTTTGACCATGAGGCAATACTTGACACAATAAAGAGTAGAGCAGACCTGAATGGTTCGTTGAATTAATTTGTAAGTATATGCACATTGGTTCTTATTAATTTATACTTGTATGCACATTAATTTGTTTGATGCCAATGCTATCATCTTCTTTTACAGTGATTGGTGTCCCCTTGCAAAAAATGTAGATATATGAGCCATCCAAGAGAATGTCAACCAGAAAAGCAATGCAACATCTGTAAGTGCCTTCCATCTTTTTTTATTTCATTTCCATTTTGGATTCTCTTTATTTTTCTCTTTTACTTTGCGTATTTGTAAGTAAACTACTAAGGGTTGATTGATCTTTCGTTGCAGAAAATGTTGATTTAAGAGCCATCAAACAGAATCTCAGCCAAAAAAGCAATGCAACATACTTATTTTGATGATTTTGACAAATCTCAATTTTGATTTCAAGCCATTATAAGAGAGCATGTGAAGCTTAGCGAGGGAATCTCAAGTTACTCATTTGAAGTTAACCTCATAATGAGCACCTATGATGTAGACATTTAAAGAGAATCTTGAATGTATGAGTGACATTGTAAAAGATCTAAGAGAACGAAGTGCCATAGGCATTGTAATAAGATTTAATTACATAATGAGATATAATCAAATATTTTAAGGTTGGAGTTCATGTTTGGTGTAGTAGCACCTTGTTCTGTAAATGCCTTGAGTAGGAAAATTTGCAAACTTTGAATTTTGAAATGTAAACAATGTGAAAAAGGTCATATAAAGGTCATGTAAACAATTTGTAGACATTCTTTTGTAGCTCCTGTGACCAAGAAAACTATTCCAACAAGTCGGAATAGGTATGTTTATGCTAGGCATGGTCCTCTTTCACACCGAAACACTTAGAATCGCTCTGAGCTACGTTCCACCAGATCGATCCCTTAAGGGTCCAAAGTGCAAAATGACTGCAAACTTCAACATGCTAATAGTTGGATACCCTGACACTTAGAAACTTCTCATCTAATCCTACAGAAAGGAATTGGGCCCCTCTAGAAAAACCTCTCTCGGTTTTGACTATCTTGGAGTGGTTTTCTCATGCTAGCGGATTTTCACTTGATGGAAAAGGTGTCAAATTCAAATAGTGCAAAGTTGCAAAGTGGTGCAAATTTTTCTTTGCAACTCGTGTGACCAAACTAAATGCTTCAATGCATATGAATAGGTATGTTTACAATAGACATGGTCCTCTTTCGTATCGAAACACGTAGAATCGCTCTAAGCTATGTTCCACCAGATCGATCCCTTAAGTGTCCAAAGTGCAAAATGGCTGTAAACTTCAACATGCTAATAGTCGGTTACCCTGATGCTTAGAAACTTCTGATCTAATCCTACAGAAAGGCGTTGGTCCTCTCTACAAAAACCTCTCTCGGTTTTGGCTATCTTGGAGTGGTTTTCTCGTGGCGGCGAATTTTCACTTGATGGAAAAAGTGTCAAATTCAACCAATGCAAAGTTGCAAAGTGGTGCAACTTTCGCTCTGCAACTCGTGTGACCAAACTAAATGCTCCAATGCATCCGAATAGGTATATTTATACTAGGCATGGTCTTTTTTCGCACTGAAACACATGGAATTGCTTCGAGCTACGTTCAACCGGAATGATCCCTTAAGGGTCCAAAGTGCAAAATGGCTGCAAACTTCAATATGCCACTACTCAGATACCGTGACACTTCAAAACTTCTCGTCTAATCCTACAGAAAGGCATTGGGTCCCTCTAGAAAAACTTCTCTCAGTTTTGGCTATCTTGGAGTGATTTTCTCGTGGCGGCAGATTTTCACTTGATGGAAAAGGTGTCAAATTCAAGTTGTGCAAAGTTGCAAAGTGGTACAACTTTTGCTCTGGAACTCGTGTGACCAAGCAAACTGTTCCAAAATGTCCGAATAGGTATGTTTACACTAGGCATGGTATTTTTTTTGCATCAAAACACGTGGAATCACTCTGAGCTGTGTTCCACCGAATTGATCCCTTAAGGGTCCAAAGTGCAAAATAGATGCAAACTTCAGCATGCTATTACTCGGATACCATGACACTTAGAAAATTCTCATCTAATCCTACAGAAAGACGTTGGACCCCTCTAGAAAAACCTCTCTCGATTTTGGCTATCTTGTAGTGGTTTTATCATGGCGGTGGATTTTCACTTGATGGAAAAGGTGTCGAATTCAAGGAGTGTAAAGTTGCAAAGTGGTGCAAATTTCACTCTGCAACTCGTGTGACCAAACTAACTGCTCCAACATGTCCGAATAGGTATTTTTACGCTAGGCATGGTCTTTTTTTGCATTGAAACACTTGGAATCACTCTGAGCTACGTTCAACCGGAACGATCCCTTAAGGGTCCAAAGTGCAAAATGGCTGCAAACTTCAGCATGATATTACTCGAATACCATGACACTTATAAACTTCTCATCTAATCCTACAAAAATGCATTGGGCCCCTCTAGAAAAATCTCTCTCGGTTTTGGCTATCTTGGAGTGGTTTTCTCGTGGCAGCGGATTTTCACTTGATGGAAAAGGTGTCAAATTCAAGCTGTGCAAAGTTGCAAAGTGGTGCAACTTTTTCTCTGCAACTCGTGTGACCAAGTGGACTGTTCCAACACATCCGAATAGGTATTTTTACGCTAGGCATGAACTTTTTTCACACCAAAAGACGTGGAATCGTTCCAAGCTATGTTCCACCGGATCGATCCCTTAAGGGTCCAAAGTGCAAAATAGCTGCAAACTTCAACATGCTATTACTTGGATACTGTGACACTTAGAAACTTATCGTCCGATCCTACAGAAAGGCATTGGACCCCTCTAGAAAAAATCTCTTGGTTTTGGCTATCTTGGAGTGGTTTTCTCGTGACGACGGATTTTCACTTGAAGGAAAATGTGTCAAATTCAAGTTGTGCAAAGTTGCAAAGTGGTGCAACTTTCGCTCTGCAACTCGTGTGACCAAGCAGACTGTTCCAACATGTTTGAATAGGTATGTTTATGCTAGGAATGGTCCTCTTTTACACCGAAACATGTGGAATCTCTCTGAGCTATGTTCCACCGGATTGATCCCTTAAGGGTCCAAAGTGCAAAATAGCTGCAAACTTCATCATGCTATTACTCGGATACCGTGACACTTAGAAGCTTCTCGTCTGATCCTATAGGATTGCATTGAGATTTTCTACAAAAGCCTCTCTCAGTTTTGGCTGTCTCGGAGTGGTTTTCTAGTGATGGCAGATTTTCACTTGATGGAAAAAGCATCAAATGCAAACAGTGAAAAGTTGCAGAGTGGTGCAACTTTCGTTATGCAACTTGTGTGACCAAGCGAACTATTCCAACACATCCAAATAAGTATTTTTATTCTAGGAATGGTCCTTTTTTTCACCGGAACACATGGAATCGCTCCGAGCTATGTTCCACCAGATCAATCCCTTAGGTTGGAGGAGTTTTAAGTTGCAAATTTGTAAGTTTCTTAAAGCAACAAATATGAAATGATATTGAATGGCCCACTTAGCACTCATTGCATCTAAGTGATGCTCATAAAGGTGAGGCACTAGGCCTTCCCGCGAGGTCACCCATTCCAGTATACTCCAGCTCAAGCGCTTAACCATGAATTTTTTTCCCCAAGGTTAAGCCCAGTTAGCTTGCAACCCCATTTGCAAAACCTTTAGCAAGTGTTGTGCCTTATGAAACATTCATATAGAGCCCCTTTAGCTCATCAATTGATAAGTAGGAGGTATTTTCTACAACGTGTCAAATTGTGATATTGCTATCAGGATTCCATTGAGTAGACATTACAGTATTAGATATAGCTCTAGCTTCTACAGTATTGCACATGATTAAAGAATATTTTCAAAGATCTAGATAACATCAATAGTTCACATTATTCAAGAAGGATGAACATCTTAAAGACATTTGCGGAAATCAGGACAAGTAACCTTCTTGTGGACTTAGGGTTGCAATATTTGATCTACAACATGTTCCACCATTTCTTTAGTAGGATCAAGAACACACATAATGAAGGTGTGTTTCTGGCCATGAAAGATTATGGTTCGAACTATCTAGGAGAGTGATGTTTTATCTCGACCAACCATATCTATACCATGGTTTTTTTGGAAACAAGGATGGGTTCTCTCTTCATCGGCATATACATTATTCCTCGATGTGTTCACACCAGTGTTACAAGACTATGACTTGCCTCAGACTTGACAAGCCATTTTTTGACTTGGACTCGGGCTCGAAGCCCAGACTCGACAAATAGAAAAACCTAAGAAATTCAAAGATTTGTAAGGATTTAAAACTTGTTTCATGCACCCTTTAATAAATAAACCTTAAAGAAACAATAGCATCATCAAATAGAAATTACTATGATCTCATACACAAACATACATCAATCACATAAGTATAAGCACAAATTTTAGCTGAAGGAAATAACACATTTAGATATATAAATATTGTGATATTGCTATCAAGATTCAATTGTGTAGTTTTACAAGTCAAACTCATTGACCCATGATTCATCAGTAGTGGTTCACAAGAACCCATCTCTCATGATAATGAAAGGTTCATAAGGAGGAAGATAAATCTTCATACACTTCTTCTATCACAAATGAGATAAGTGCTTGGTTTCATGAAGGTCATGAGACAACCATTAATGGGGAGTGGATACATGAAGAACTGATGGATAAATGTAATGGCTTCAGACCTACTATAAAGGAAAAAAAAAATTGTTTCAATGATGCAAGAGGTTTTTGGTTTCACTACCAAAATGAGCCTACGAAGAATGCATGTGAAACTCCTTTTGACCTTAAGGGTGTACTTACTCCATCTCAAGGATCATGCATTGGGGATGACATAGATCAATGCTAGGGCTAACCAATTAATAATTATACACGTGAATAAATCAAACATGTAGAGGTCAATAAGGGAAGTACAAGTACTCAAAAAACTATAAGCCTCAAAAAGTATACACACGAATACATAGTATACATAAATTAAAACAAAGTATATGTAGAAATACAAGGTATATGCATGAAAACATGTAAGCCACAAAGTATACACTCAAATGAACGTAACTCACAAAGTATACACGTAAGTTGTAAAGTATAGACTTGAATACACGTAACTCAAATCTATTGAACCATCAATTTAGAATGCAAATATGGATAGGCATCGATAAAAGATAGTTGTATTAACCAAATAGCCATGTAGGAATACATAAATATATGTCGATATAATTATGAAATATATGTACAAAATAGCCATATAGGCTTACGAGAATGCCATCTAGGCATACAATGTCAAATATGTCCAATAAAAAATATGTACAAAACTACCATGCAGGCATACAACAAAGGACTCTGGAATCAAAAGTCATTTCTCTCCATGCACAAGAAATAAAATATTTCACTTTCCTTTTCGCTCGGATGCCGATAGGTCTATCACTCATTTTTGCTGCGCTCGTGGAGTGCTCCTGCTACTCCTCCTAGGGTTTAGTTCATGGTGAAGTTTTAACTGTTACAATAAGAAGTAAAGACATGAATATATAGAAATTATATTATAAAAATGATATATTTGACAAAATAATCACTTACATCCATCTCACGATCTCTCTCCATGAGGGAAATATCCTCATGCCCATGCTCAAGCGTGCTCAAGCCTTGCATAAACCAGACAAATAGACAAAAACTACGTGAATCAATAATGGTTTGAATTTTCACTAACTAACATCTATAACAACAAATGTAAATTAAAATTTACTAATTTTCCTCATACCTCTTCTGTCAGAGCCATCGACGATTGTATAGCAAATGTCACACCAATATCCATTTCCCTTGTCACATTTGGAGGTGTATCGTCTCGCAACAACTAAAAATAAAACAACAAATTATTCAACATAATCAACAATGTGCATGTATAAACTACACAAATCTATTAAGTACTTGATTCATTAGTTAAACTCTTTATTCTATTACCTGTGTGAAGGTTTGAGTAAATCCACCGCCACTGGGAAGTGTTCCATCAAAACCTCCAATATTAGTTTGTTCAACATCTAAAATTGCATATTAAATTACCATTCGTAAAACAATGTCATTAATATGCAATAAACTTATAATTGTTTACTAGTTACATACCCTAGTGATAGGTGTACTACAAAAATAGGTTGGTGGGGGGCTGGTGTATCTAGTCTCAACACTGTGACCCTACAATTTTATTAAAATCATAAAACATTATTAGTTAATCTTGCATTTCAAAATCAAAATTTAATAAATTAAATTCAATGAAAACATGCACTAACTTTTACCTGACTATCAATGCCATATGCCTCATGCAAAATGTCAGCTGCCCTCTCCATCTCCATAGCTGCAGATGGATCCTACATACCAGTCTCCTGAGGGTCGGTGTGGTTATGTGAACAAGTAGCCCCGCAAGATTGACACACATGTGTTTGAAGGCCACCACTAGAAGACTCCCCTCGATGGCACTGTAGAATAGGGCTAGTATGATGGATGACACTCTGGGTCAAAGTGCTAATTTCTTGCAATGTCTCTACGTTAGCACTTTCCTTCACGACGAAAGGCATAACAACGTGCTCATGAGATGGCCTAGCGAGAGCTCGTCTACCTTTCCACGTAGGATCTGGCTGTGCACCAGGTCTATCCTGAGCTGACTCCCCACCTCTCCCCTGGAAATCCCTCCTATCAAAATAATTTGGGATTTTGTTCAATATGAACTCATTATATAGTTTCCTAAGGAAATATTGCGGGACCTCGCAATTGTTGCATGGTGGGTAATCAAAGACCATGTACCACCTATCATAAAACCGCTCCTTCATCTATTGGTGGTGGCACCAATGGATAGGAAACCTCTTCACATTGAGGGTAAGATTTTGATTTGTGCGTGGATCGGTGAATAATTAGCACAAATCACCTTTTGTAATTTTTAAATCTTTCACATCCTTGTATGATAGTTTATTTGCATAATAGTCCCTAGTCCCCTACCTCCTATCTTCCCATCCAGTTATTTGTTTGCTAATTGAATCTACATTTGTTAACATATCTTTCAATGAATTTTCCAGGGTCATTCTTTCTATGGTTGAACCATTTGGATCACTCAACCTATTGATCAAATCCTCAATTTGTTTTTTGTTGTTCTCAATTTAACTCATTAAATTTTGTTGAGTGTCAGGAGGGGGTTGAGTGATTAGTGAAGGAGGTTGATGTTGTGGTTGATTTTGATCTTGAGGATCTGGTTGGTCTTCCTGTTGAGGATTTTGAGGGTTTGCAGGTTGATTTACATCTCCTAAAAATTCAAACAAATAGATATCAAATTCAACCTAAAACCAACAAATTCAAAACAAAAACCATAGAATCCTTACCTCTTACAGCTCCGCATCGTTGTGGCACCATCGTTGTGAAGAAATATGAATTCTTGGTGAAGAAATTGTCCTCCTAGAATGCGAGTGCGATATTTTGGGGTTTTTGGCCGCGGGTGCAACAAAAAAACCAGTCAAAATTCAAATGAGTTATTTGCATTTGTTTTTTTAATTTTAACAGTTGATAACGTGAGCACATTATGTCTTTGTAGTTGTAGCCTCTGAGACCTTGCCTAGATTTAACAGAAGACATAACACGAGCGCGTTATAACGCGCTCGCGTTACGGTTTTCAACTTTTTTTTTTTAGGGTGTCCACGGAATTGCTACCCATTTCCATGCACCCGCCCTTATATATTGTTTAGATTTTTTATCATTGTGTTTGACCTCATGAGAATGCTTCAGAGTAAAGTACACCTTGCAAATCCACCTACACCTGGAGAATTATTCAATCTCTCAAAATTTGACTATTATTCTAGAATTGTTATCAAATTGGATATGTCCAAAGCCTTTGATAAGCTGACTTGGCAACTTCTATACTGCATATATCTCTTGTCAACTTCAACTAGGGGAGTACTAATTGCATAATGAATTGTCTTATTTTTCAAATCAATTAATCATCCCCCATAGGGTCTTCTTCACCAAGTAGGGGATTAAGTTAAAGAGACCCATTATCACGTATTTTTTCCATCAAAATGGTAAAGGCCCTTAGTACAAAACTAATACTAGTCAGTATGTTACAAAAATTTACATGACTGCCAATTCTAGCAGCACAAGCCAATACATATAGTTTGCATATGTTACCTAACTTACAAGATAGATGAGTTTCTGGAGGAGATGAAAATAAAGACAAATTTTCAATTTGTTTCAATGCCTAGTGTGGGGTATCCAAAATTTATTGTTAATTCTGAATTTGATATTGACATATATCATTGAATTAAGATTGATACTACTATTCTAATTCACTGGCGATAATTATTGGATTTGTGCGTAAAATATGGAGGTTTGTGTTTGACTGCAAAGAGTTATCTCTTGTGATTTATTAGCAAATTATTATTTATGTTTGTGGGCTTCTTGCATAAGACAATTTATATTTATGCATTTCTTTTAGAGTCTATTCCAATTGATCATAACTTAAAAACTTCCAATTTTGAAAAGTATATAACAAAGAACCAAATAGTAGTGGACATCCCAAACAAGGATTGTCAAGAGTGTATCTCATTTAGCTTTTATTTAATATTTCTCTTTATGTCTATGATTTCCTGAAGTTTTTTTAATCATCCAAATAAAATGTTGATGGATATGTAACACATTTAGTGCACTCATGCCCTAGTTCATCATATTTGGAAGAGAGAATGCCCATCTAGAGATGACCTTAGAATTTGGTTATGACTTATCTAGAGATAATGCTATTGATAAAAAAATCAAATGAGACAAGAAGATCTAGAAGCTAAGGGTATACACATCAATGGCTAAGTTAAACAATTAATACCCTAGACAAATATCAGTTCACACAGTGATGAGTCTATAGTACAAAATTATGATTCTAGACTGTAGGCTTATAACTATACTATCCTAGAAATACATGAGCATTGTGTGGTCACCTTGAAAGGAATAAAATAATTTGAATCATCAATTTCTTGAATCATTATGGTTGAAGTATTTGATGTTTCCACCATAATAGTGAGTAAAAATTGTCACATGAAGAGCAGGTTCTTTAAGGGTAAAACATTTGCAATCCAAAGAGTAGCATCAAAATTTGAGCTACAAAGGATAATTTAAAATTTTATATGGCTATTTAAATTACTAAATAAAATTGCTTGAGAATTATTTGTGCTATAATTTGAACTTACACTTTATTTTGAAGGTAAGGTACAACAACAATAGTAGTTAAATGTCTTAAAAAAAAAATTGCTAGACAAAATGGGTAGATTTGAATTTTCATAGATCACTTTTTACATACTCTACAAGAAATATCGTAATCTTTATTTTCAACTGAAAAAGGATCTGGAAAAATACATATCTATAAATTTATAAGTGTAAATGTTTAGTATGTAAATAAATACACATTGATTATGGGTGGATTGTATTTTATCTTCTTAAAAAGTGTTTGACATGTCAGAATATGGGCCATATTCTATGGAATGGCTCTAAAATTTGAAATGTATGGTAGATAATCTTTACTTAAGTATTAATTTTTAAATTTTTAAACCATGTTTCCACAAAAAATTATGTAGACCATAGCTACTCATGAAGCAAATATTCTTGTTGCTGCAGTAGGTGTGAAAAATTTGGTTTGTGGTGATTGGCTAAAACCTTGTGCAGTACTAATTGATCTTGGCTTAGATGCAGTAGAGGTATGAAACTTTCTAACTTCCTTTTTCAAAAAAAATTGTAAGTAAAAGATGGTTAATATATATAGCAAATTAAAACTATTGCTTCCACTTTTCAGGATCCTAGTGCTAAAAGAGAATACCAATTAGTCAGTCATGTTTCCTATGAAGAGGCTTCAAGAATAGTTTCATCAATTAATAATCTACCTTTTGCTCTTGGTCCAATGACTATTGCAATGCTTCTATCCATTACTCTACAATCTATAAAACGAGCATATGGGTTCAATTGAGGTTTCTGATGTTTAATCAAGGAATTTTTAAATATACTTCACATTATAATTTTTATGAGGCTTATAATTGAGTTATCTATTATTGAATGGTTAAGGAAATAATTGAACTCATTAATATTTACATAATGTTGGCAACATGTAAACTGCGCTTTCTTCATGGCCTAAAAGCACATCCAAAGCATCTCATAATTTGGAAGTGAGCAATTTTTTTTTTATAAGGGTCATTTTCTAATGGAAGACAAAGTTGACTCTATCAATTATCAAATTCCTAAATTTAGGTGATAACTGCTTTATCCTGACCAATTGTTCCTAAAACACAACATAATAAATACAAACAAAACTATTCTAAAACTTTTAGGTAGGAACTTCGTTGCTCTACAACTCTTGTTTTAATAGTCTCCTCCCTCATTCAATTGGTTGAGTGATTGTTCAATCATTTTAGGACCTTTGTGTTACTTTTTTTAATTTTATGTTATGTACTTTAATTTGATTAGTCTTCACTTAACAATTATCAAGTAATTTACTATTTTTAGCTTTTAGTTGAGTTTGTTTAGGGGAAATTTCTAGTTCAACTTGAGTAGGATTTGTGGGATTAGAGAGTCAATCTAGGATAAAATTGAGAACATAAGTTTTATGAGTTCTAAGGGGACTCAAGAATAGGAAAACTTCTTACTAATAGGTCAATTTTTGTTTTTTGGGTTTTTTGATGATGTAGTTGTTTTCTAATTTTTTAGCTATTAATATAATATGAGAACTATTGAATATGCATTTCTATTGATAATTTGAGTGGGTTTATATGTGCCTTCATGACTCTATGTTGTTGAAATTACTTTATCTACTTAAGAGTAAAGTGAAAACAGAGTATATTTTTGTGGTTTAATTTGCAAGTTCCTAAAGATTGTGATGCATTATCTTTGGTATCGAAGGAAAAGCTTGAATGGCCCAATGGGGAGCTCATGTGTCTTGGGGAAGAAGAGGTGGGGGGAATGCTACATGGAGAGGTCGTCGAGGTGATGAATTACTTAGAATGTTGTAGGCCGTTAAGGCTCAATTGATTCATGAGGATTTTGAAGAAGATCGAGAAGTTCAAAGGGGATAAGTAGTAATCGTAGATCTCATGGAAAGACTTATTAAGGCTTTCACCAAATAAGGGACCAAAGTTAATGTTAAGATCCTCGATTTTAAAGGTGAATTAAATCCAAAGGTGTCCTTGGATTGGATTCAACATTTAGAAAAATAATATGACATGGAAGAAATTGAAGAAATTGATACTTAAAGTGTCTAAGTTCTAGCATCTAAGATGAAGTCTCATGGTGTTCTTTGGTGGGAGAATCTTTGAAATGTTAAAGAAGTCAAGAAAAAGAAAAAATCAAATAGTGGCCAAAGATTTTTTAAAATTTTAAAGGTTGAATTCATAGCTAATTTGGGAAGAAGATGATGAGCATGTCATGGCCAAATACAATAATGGGATAAAATTCCAACTATAAAATGAATTAGCTCCACTCAAAGTGAATAATCTAGATGAAGCATATCAGCTAGCCTTAAAAACAAAGTAAAAATTGAATAGGTTGATAAAGTGGCCAGTAAAAGAGGTGGTAGGAGTTCAAATAGAGGAAGAGGAAGTTCCTCCAAATTAACCAATGAAGAAGAGCCAAAGTATAATATGAAGCCAAACTTCCAAGGGATATGTGGCTTTAGAGGTAGAGGACAAGGACAACAATTTAATGGGGGTTAGAAACCTTTGATGTGTTTTATTTGTATTGAGGTCCATACAACTATAGATTGCTCTCAAAACACCAAGAGAGAAATGGTGACCCAAGAAGAAGAAGGAGAAGAACCCTTGATAGAAGTGGAAACATAGATAGGTTATAATTTTATGTTGAGAAGGACCATGATAATTGGAGACAACGAAGCCCTCATACTTGATTAGAGGAGAACCAATGTATTTCAAACACATTGAAAGTGTAATGATAAAGTATGTAAGGTGATTTTTCTATAGAGGGTCCACTAATAACCTGGTAAGTACATAACTAGTGCAAAAAAATAAAGCTTCTTTACATTCCAAAATCAAATCCTTATAAAATTTCTTGGTTGGAAAAAGGATCATATTGTTCTTGTGAATCAATCTCACCTTGGTGAGTTAAAAATTGGACTCTATGAGGACAAATTTTTGTGTGACATAGTGTCAATGAATTCTTATCACTTGTTATTAGGTAGGCCTATGACATATATGTAATTCCCCATGCTAGAGAAAATAATTATTAGATACAACACAAGGGTAAACTCCATATCTTGAAACCTTTTAAAGGAGAAGGAACAACTAAAATAGCAAGTTTGTCCTTATTTATACTGGTGTAGAAAGATTTCTTTAGAGAATATAAGGGAGAGATTTTTTATCCATTGTACCCATGAGGAAAAGAGAAATTAGATTGGTAAATAATTTAATGGGGGTGTAAAAACTGCTACAACAATATTATGATTTGACACTAGAATTGGCCTACTACCTAGTTTTCCTCCTTCTAGATGCATTACTCATGAAATTGATCTAATTATTGGTGCTAAAATCCTAAATCAAGATTCTTATAGGATGAATCCTCTAGAAAATGAGGAAATGAGGAAAAAAATAGTTGAATTATTGGAAAAAGGGTTTTTTAGAGAAATAATGAGTCCCTGTGCCGTGCCTACTCTGCTTTCCCTTAAGAATGGATTAAAATTGAGATTATAGATGGATTATAAATCCGTTAAAAAAATCGCTATGAAGTATTGATATCCACCACCTAGGATGGATGCCTTATTAAATTATTTTTTAGGTGCTAAGGTCTTCTCTAAGATCGACCTTAAAAGTGGATAATATCAGATTTGGATTTAAGAAGGTGATGAGTGAAAGAGCACCTTCAAAACCTAGGAAAATTTATTTGTGTGTGGTGATGCTATTTAGATTATTCAATGCTCCAACTATCTTCATGTGCAATCAGTGAACCAAGTATTTAAATTGCTCATTGGGAAATTTATTATAGTGTATTTTGATGATATCTTAGCTTTTAGTAAATATATGAAGGAAAATATAGAACATTTTAGGGAAATACATGGCATACTTAGGGAAAAAAGATTGTTTATTAAACATGAAAAGAGTGAATTTTGCAAAGATAAGCTAGTACATTTTTGGCTTGATGTTATTTCATTAGAAGGATTGATCATGGGTATAGAATTTTTTTTAAGTTATTATTGAGTGGTCTAATCCTCAAAATATTATTAAGGTGAGGAAAATCCATAGTTTGGTGAAATTTTATGAGATTCATTAAACAATTTAACAACATAAGTGCACTATTGATTGATTGCACGAAAGGGAATGTATTTAATTGGACAAAGGTAGTTGATGTGAGTTTTTAATAGCTCAAAAATAAGGTTATTGAAGCACCTATTCTTTCTATACACAACATTGACAAATTTTTTACAACTAAATTTGATTTTTCAATGAGAAATTAAATGAAGCTAAAAAGAGATATACCACTTATATGAAAAATAATTCTATGTTTTGGTACAAAAATTCAAATATTGGAGGTACTATATTTTTCCTAAGTGAAATATAAGGAAAATGGAGGGTGTTCACTACAATGGAGTGATGAACGGTGGACCTATTCTCCTAATTTCATTCAAAATGTGGGCTATAACATGCAAATGAAGAGCACTAATCAAATCTGACTGAAACCATAATCAAAAGGTAGATCTGGAAAGAGAAAACAATGTGTACCTTTCACCAAAATTCACCTTTTCAAGCTCACTAAGGACTCATTCAACCTATGGCGAATGGGTCTTGGCTAGGTGTTGATGGTGTTTTTAGCACAACAACAACACAAATACAATACTAGTATCCTATCTCTCTTGAAAGGTGATTCCTATTAGTAAACTTCAAGAAATAACCCAAAGGTCTCTAATTTCAGGTCTTGACAATGCAAAAACAACTCAGTGATGATGTGATTTGTTGGTTATCACAAGGGGGCTTAATTTTCAACAATGATGGAAGCGTTTATCTTACCATCAAATGTACAATGTGGTGATTCTTTCAATTCTAAAACTAAGACTAATTCAAATAAATATTAAAAGGAAAAGGGTTGAGAGAGATCCTAAACTAACACCTAAGATCAATCACAACAATGACTAATGTTGTAGATGGACGGATCCTCATGAAATTGATTCTTGCTTGATCAAGGACGCTACAATTAAAAAAAGATGATGTAATATTCTAAGGTAATTGAATATATTTTTAGACTATGAACATCCATACATATACCCAATTATTGGTGCAATATGAACAAACATTCATAGTTGAACTTAGTGCAACTTTTGGCTTAGACTAACTTTACGCAAAAACTTACAATTAGAAAATTGCCAAAAGTATGAGCAGTAGATTCATAAAATATCATTAGCATTCCACCATCATCATGAAAGAACTAAACTAACATCTGAGAATTAAGAACAAGAAGCCATAAACCTTTAAATCTTAACACAAAGTTCACCAAATCAATAACCCAATTGTATTAACTTCTCCAACAATTACATAACAATTTTCACTTCTCTCTCCTCTCCTATAGCTAACTCCTAAAAATATAACTCCATACAAATGATAAGAGACCTCATATTTATAGATATTACATCACATATGTCAGCCTAGAAAAGATTAAATTAAGCCACCTAACTTAGGTTGGCCAAAATAGGTCAACCTTGTACATGAAAGGAAAATCGGGTCATCTCAGAAAGAAACATCTAAGAATAGCAGTGCCTTCGGTGATTTTAATTCCTTTAAATTGCCTCAAAGACACACACTACTATGCCATAAAGTGGAAATTAGTACAATTGATTTCCCACATTAATCCCTCTGAGAAAAGCACATGCTAACTTTACCAAATTCAACACAATGCACAGATTCAAATTACAAAATCATCCAACATGAAAGACAAATTTAAATGGACACATAGATTTACTTGGGGAAAACCCTTTTGGGTAAATAATCCCACACTCCAAAAAACTCAACTCAATTGTATTAATCAACAACAATAACAATTAAAAATACAATCTCAGAGCTATGCTCTTCTAGATTTTACATCTTATCCATCTGGAGAATACAAACAACAACATTGTTCAGAATCCTCGCATTGTTATAGTACACTCACACATGACACAATGCAGATTCATTTCATCTCACCATTCCACACACTCAACCAATCTTTTGGCCAACACAGCCTCACAACCTCTCAAGTTCACATTCTTCATTTTTACCCCACACTAGCATTCTCACTGATTACAAGTGTTATGTACAACATACAGTTCGAACACTCAGTTAAAAAATTCTATGTCAAACCTCTCATTCAACCAAGCCATTGATCAGTTCATTTCATGTACACATGATTTATTCAGTTTCCCTGCAGATCAATAGTCATTCTTGCTAGTTATGAATAGTTACATCCAATTCAACACAATCCACTGATGTCTAATGAACTACTCAATAGTCTGCAACGGTCAACCTACACTCATTTTCATGTCCATCAACATGACCAACACTATCAATGATAGACTAGAAAGTCCAACCAATAGATCAAGTCTCCTTGGTGTCCCAAGAGAACCATCACGACCACAAAATTTTCCAAGAGTCACATCGAAGACCAACTAGAATAGACCATTGACAAGAATAACACTATCAGGGTGAAATCAACAAGTCTAATCAAGCTCACAAGTCACCTCGATAGTCTTCAACTCACTATAGTTCAGAACCTTTCGTTGGAAAGAGTCACACTGAACACAACACATCGGCTAGGCATCCATTGTCAGAGCACTACTAAGAATTCAACCCGAGAGAACATCACACACCGACCAACAACTGTCGGCTAGACTCACACTAAACAGATCACATCGGCCAAAGATCCAATGCCGATAAGATACATTGCAAAGCCTCATGTCAGCCTGACCATCTGTTCATCCACCAGACTTACAATGAACCGACCCGTCGGCCAGACTAACACAACCAGTTTGACAATTGTAGGTCTACCCGAAGACCAATGTCATTTTGATGCAGTTCACTTCGACAGGAGTCTTCCCGATAGAACTCTTCAGCTAGACCACAAGCACCAAAGTGACATTCATAATTCATCTTGACGACCAATGTCACCCTAATCCGATCATCGACCAGAGTCATACCGAAACTCATCCAGACTACTTTGCATCCACTTCTCAGATCAACAAGTGTATCTCCAAAGAACCTCATTGACTAGACTGCATGAACCAAAGTGACATTCACAGGTCATTTTGAAGACCAATGTCACCATGATCCGATCATCGACCAGTTTCATATCAACAGAATTCATTAGCCAGAATTCTACTATTGATCCAAAATTCCCAGGTCTAACCAAAGACCAAAGTTAGCCCGATGAACTGTTCATCACCCAGATTCTCCCCGACGGAACTCTTCGACCAAACTTCTATCTTTGCTAAGAGTTAGGAAAATTGTGTTGACTATTCATGTTACACCAATGGCTCTTGTCGACAAGACCGATCACTTGTCACATCAATATAAACACTTCAAGCCTTCTAGACTAAACAGCTCATCGACATGATATCTCAGGTGTCTCACCGATTTTCTCTTTCAAGAATTTTTGGTTAGTAGGATTGAGGCACACATTTCCAATAATTTACCACTTGAAAAAGATCTTACTGACCACTCCAAAGCACCAACAACAAACCATATAGAATTACAAGCATCATCAACTTCAAAAGCCCAAACCAAAACACAACTGTGAAGACATTCTCTAAAAACAAGATAATATATTAGCTAGAACAACAACCAGAAACATGACTACTTCCATCCAATTTATCAACCCTACATGACTGAAAATAACACCCACAACTCATTTTATTCCATCCAATCTCACATAACTTCAAGGTATCCACATTAGTAAACTCATGCCAGTAGCACAACCAACCCATCAACCGCAGATACAAGCACCATGTACAAACCAATCGAAGAAGACCAAATACATCTAGGTACTCCCACTGCATGGGTAATTCCAAATTTGAAGAATATAAAGTCTCCCAATGATAGTAAATAGAAAGTGTAACCATGTAGTACCAAGGAAACATCCACAAAGATCTACACAACCTACAACTAACTGCTACAAGAAAAATATCTCTCAATAGCCTTCTGGAGATCTTCCAGGTTCTCACTCCCAACATAGGAAAGAGATAAATAACCTCCAATTTACCACCCAAGAACATGAGTGAAAATAAAATCTCCAACCAATTCTCAAACCAATGTAATATTAAATCAAACTTCTAGGAAGACAACCTAGACCAAAGAGAGAAACCTACATATCATATACCCGTGGAACATCCTCTTACATACACCTCTAAAAGCTAGTTGTGTCAAGTATGATATCCTTCACAACCCCAAGCGAAAATCCATAACAACACCCAACCGTTCAATCACAAAGATCAAACATATAAAAAATGTAACATGTACACAACCATGGATGTAAGCCTCTCCAAGAAGATCACACTCCTTCATTTCCCCTCAGTAAATCAACCCATATAACTATCTCCTACGTTTTCTCATCAATAAATGATATAACACAAAAGTTCAAGGAGATAATCCATGTTGTCCATCTTCCACTATGAATCCTCCAGAACCATTAAACAACAATTCAAGATCCATATCATGAAAGAAAGCATCAAACACATATGAAAGATACAATGGGAAAATAAATCTCAAATAGACTTCACTGTCGAGCAAACCAAGAGTGGGGAATGAGAATGCTCCTCCAAGATATACACGCCACAATGACTCACCCAAGATCAATCTCCTCATTGGTCTATATTGAAATCACGTCCAACCAAGGTGTGAGCTACTCAAATTTTCTTATGAAAACAACACCTTTCACATCTCAAGAGAATTACAGCCTCACCTAATTCTCCATGTATCCATGAGAACCTACAAACAATCATACCATGTTGAACTCGAAACTACATTACTACACTAACATGAAGTTTTCAAGCATATGACCAATGCACCCAAAACACAGAGAACCTCTAGAACACTTCAACATCAAAGCTCCAAACACGTGAAACATGAACTTATCATGACACCATGATCTACACACCCCCCGTAGGAGATACCATCATCCAAGTGACCTCACCATGGTTTCAAGAGAAATGCCTCATGCCATAATTCTAATGCACAAGCAAGAGTATAACATGACATAAAACAACTCTAAACCAACATCACCTGTCAAGCACAACCAACACCCTACCAAAGACTCCAAATGTCCTCCATGGTCCCAAGATGTTGCACATCCTCAAATAGTGTCCATGAAAATGCAAAAGAACCCTTCTGCAGTAACAGGATCTAAGAGCCCATCCTACTAACATCTCCAACACTAAAGAAGATCATTCACCACCAAGTGATGAACTCACAGTCACTGCTAAAGCTCCCACTAAAGCATGACATCCAAGCTTTCCAATCATCATGACCAACATCTACTGATCTAAAAAAACCTCCAGGTATAATTGACAACAATGCTAAGTAGCACCAAGGTCTCCAAACCACGTAGACTACAACATCAATGTCAAAACATTACACTAGAATGTGTATCAATCTCTCCATGAAATTATGATACACACACTACAGGTCCCCATAGTTGACTATTCATGTACTAAACGCCATCCTTTCTCTCATCTAGAAGAAACCACGACAATGCACAAGTAACCACAGACAAGGCTAGCTAATATATTTGCACCAACACTGAATCAACCTCATGGATATTGACAATCCACTTCTGATTTATCTCACTAAAGCCAGTGGGTAGCTAATCCACCAACTGCATAACTTAAAGATCAATCACAATGAAAGTGCAAACCCATCATTGCACTGGAAACAACAACACTGAGATCTCAAAGAGAATAGCAACGTAGACAAATTGACTCAAGCAACAAATCAAAACCAAATCTAATTTTCCAATCATGTCCACAACTCGAGTATCATAGTTTAGGAAACCAGCAAGAAACACTTACATGTAGAACTACAACTATCTCATCCAACAACGCTCCAAACAACCAGGGTCTAGAAAATAGTTTTACCAACAGCTCCACAAAACCACAAGTTTTCTTGATCATGTAAAACATGACTATGCATCACCATAGAATTTTTAGGAAAATCTATTTAAAACATTTAGAACCAAAGAGCATTAATCTAAGCCATGCAAGTAAAAGGTATACTTAAAAGGAATAAGTAGTACAATAACTCTAGGCCCATTCCAAACCAATTCCAAAACCACAAGCTTAGACCCCTTAGACCCCTTAGACCCCTAAGTATGTGCAAAAGAATCATTTCTAAGAAGTTTTCAGACCACCCAAAGATCAACTTCATAGCCTTAATGCAATCAGGGTAACATAGAAAAAAACCTTCAATGCCAATTCAAAACACCCAACACAAGCACAATAGTCCATGGCTGAATAACAACCCAAGAATTTTCATACCATCAGGGAGCCTCTCACACAAACACCCAGTATGAACTACACTTTGTTGCAACACAACCGTAAGCATAAACTCACACACCTTGCATCTGGATCATTTGCTACCAGCTAGGAGCCTCATATCACATCATTACAATATGATCAAATCTAATTTATCCATCTTCAATGTCTTTCACGCTGCATGTTGTCTCAGAAGATCAAGGAATTTTACTCACCAAAGGATCAATTATCAGCCAATTACTCTAGATTTCTTCAAGCTTGACAGACTAAGAAATATTCACAGGAGAAATGCCTAGAACCAACAACCAAAAGAAGGCTCTGATACCACTTGAAAGGAAAATTGGGTCATCTCAGAAAGAAACATCTAAGAACAACAGTGCCTTTGATTATTTGAATTCCTTCAAATTGCCTCAAAGATACGTACTACTGTGCCATAATTCAGAAACTAGCATAGTTGATTTCCCACATTAATCCTTCTGAGAAAAGCACATGCAGACTTTACCAGATTCAACATAATGAACAGATTCAAATTATAGAATCAACCAACATGGAAGAAAAACATAAATGGACACACAAATTTATGTGGGGAAAACCCTTTCGGGTAGAAAATCCCACACTCCAAAATACTTAACTTAATTGTATTAATCAACAACAACAACAATAGTTACAATTCAATCTCAAAGCTATGCTCTTCTAGATTTTACATCTTGTCCATATGGAGAATACAAACAACAACATTGTTTATAATCCTCACATTGTTACAGTACCCTCACACATCACACAATGCAGATTCATTTCATCTCACTAGTCCACTCACTCAATCAGCCTTTTGGCCAACACAACCTCACAGCTTCTTAGGTTAACATTCTTCTTTTTTTTGCCCCACACTAGTATTGTCACTGTTACAAATGTTATGTATAGCATATAGTTCGAAAAATCACTTAGAAAATTCCATGTCGAACCTCTCATTTAGCCGAGCCATCAATCAGTTCATTTCTTGTACACATGGTTTTTTCAATTTCCCTATAGATCAATAGTCATTCTTGCTAGTTATGAAAAATTATGTCCAATTCAACACAGTCCACCAACATCTAATGAACAACTCAGTAGTCCACAATGGTCAATCTTCATTCACTTTCATGTCCACTAACATGACCAACACTATCGATGATAAACTAGAAATTCCAACCAATAGATCAAATATCCTTGGTGTCCCAAGAAAACCATCACGACCAAAAAAATTTCCAAGAGTCAAACTGAAGACCAATTGGAATAGACCATCGACAAGAACAACACTATCAAGGTGAAATCAATAAGTCTCATTGAGTTCACAAGTCAGCCCAATGGTCTTCAACTCACTACAGTTTGAAACCTTTCATCAGTAAGAGTCACACCAAACACAACCCATTGACAAAACATCCACTATTGGAGCACCACTGAGAATTCAACCCAATAGACCATCACACATCAACCAAGCACGGTTGGCCAGACTCACACCAAATAGATCACATCGGCCAAAGATCCACTATTGATAAGATACACTTCAAAGTCTCATGTCAGCCTAACCATCTATTCATCGATAAGACTTACACCAAACAGACCCATCAGCCAGACTAGCATAGTCATTCAAACATTTTCAGGTCTACCTGAGGACTAATGTCATTTTGACGTAGTTCACTTCGGTAGGAGTCTTCCTGACATAAATCTTCGGCCAGATCACAAGCACCAAAGTGACATTCACAAGTCATCCCGATGACCAATGTCACCCTGATCCGATCATCGGCCAGAGTCATACTGAAACTCATCCAAACTACTTTGTATCCACTTCTCAAATTGGCAAGAGTCTCTTTGACAAACCTCATCGACCAGACCACAAGCACTAGAGTGACACTCATAGGTCATTCTGAAGACCAATTTCACCTCGATCTGATCATCGACCAGATTCATACCGCAACGACCCATCGACCAAAATTCTACTTTCTATCCAAACTTCCCAGGTCTAACCGAAGACCAAAGTTAGCCCGATGAACTTTTCATCAGCCAAAGTCTCCTCAACGAAACTCTTCGGCCAAACTTCTATCTTCGCCGTGAGTTAGGAAACTTTCTCCAACTATTCAAGTTACATCGATGGCTCTCATCGACAAGACCGATCACTTGTCACACCGATCTAAACAATTCAAGCCTTTTGGACTAAACAACTCATTGGCAGGATATCTGAAGCATCTCACCGATTTTCTCTTTCAGGAGGTTCAAGTCAGTAGGATTGAGGCACATATTTCCAATAGTAGAATTTTTATGGCCATTTAATTTTGAAATAAAGCATTTAAAATGATACATCAATTTTAAATAAAATGCTTTGGCACAATTCACTAGATGGTTGACTTGTATTTCCAGTTGGCTGATGAGGTATGCACAAAACTCAAGGTAACTTCCCCTAGTAATCTTCTTTCCCATTTGTTGCTTTTGGAAAACTCTTGAACTTTATGGAATACCTCATTCAGGTCGGCTTGACAAGGAATTGGGATGAACTTTAATCTCAAAGAAATTGATGCCAATTTATTTTCATATTTATTTTTAGTATCTGATTCCATTCAATCTCCATCTCTTGATATTTATGTAAAATAGTGAAGTACATATCTGCCTCCTCTAAATGATTTTTTGTAATAGCTCCATCTTCGACTAGTTCAATTATCTTTCCCTACCTTGGCCTTGTTAAATTCTACTTGCATCTAGAAAACACCATAATCACTTGATATGCATTATAAAATCAATCATTACATCATTGCATCATTAGCTTAATCATCATATTTCATGAGCAATATGTAGAATTTCATAATCCATCATTAAAGCTCAAAAAACCAAGATCCAAGTCCTCAAAATCAGAGTAATAGCACACTTTAGGTTTCTACATGAGTCATTAATTTTGGGGATTCTAGCCCTTCATGGATTTCATTAAACAACATCCCTTGAGGAATCTAGAGGGCACACAAATTTCACAAAAAGAAAGGCTTCAAGGATTTCAACCAATTACGGATTTCACAAAACTCGGTGGACCCATGTCATGAAGGATTTAGCGATAAAACTAAAGTCTCAGAGAATCCACACACTAAGGGATTGCATGAAGAACTGACAAGTCAGAGAATCCAAAGGGTGAGTAATTTCATGAAAAGAGGTTTCGATGATTTCAAATATGTGTAGATTCCACAACGAGTCCGAGAACCAAACTTAAAAATGCAACAAGATGATCTTGCAACAAACCCATCAGACTTCGGTGTCGAGAATACAACTTACTCTCTGTTAAGTCCTAAAAGGTATCAAAGAACCCCAAACCCTGACAACATTCCAATATGCTTCGGACTTTGTAGCCCGGGCTTACTCTTTAATTTTGCAGTGTATAAGGTAAGGGGTAAGAGTGATTCCCCACCTCTGACAAGCCCGATGACTATCTCAACTTTGATCATTTTAATCACATATCATCGACTAAGGGAAAAATTATCAACACCTTTATTATTCCTCAACTCAATTCTATGCATTTTTTTTCATTTACAAACCTAGGGTTTCAAAGCAAAAATCATATATTGTGATGCCCTAGATTTTTCACATTAAATCTCCAAACTCTTTAGATAAAAAAAGCATAACAACACCCAAAAGACCCAAATCACAATATAAACCAACCATAAAGAAAGCACTAATGACCACTGTGTGTGTAATAAATGGCATGACAAGGCTACTCCACTGGATCTTGGGGAATCCACGAGGAGACAGATTTCACAAAAGCAAGAGTTTTGGGGAATCCACAAGGGACCAAATTCAGCGAAAACAAGGAGTTCAAAAAATATGAGTAGACAAGGATTCAACGAAGAAACATTTTCGATAAATCTACAAGGTCATAGAATGTGCGAAGGTAAAGCTTCAAGCAATCCAAAGGGTTGTGGAATTAGCGAAATGAGGGACTTCGTGTAACTCAGACACCCTCGGATTCTGCAAAAAAAAAATCTCGAGGATTTCAAGGCCTTGAGGGAAATTCCTAAACCTAGACCCAACTTAGCTACCTTAAGGCTCAAATGACACTCTAAGGGCTCTTGACTTCAAATGTCAAACATGAGGTCAATTGTTTCAAATAACATTCACCCAAATATAAATGTAATCATTGAAAGTTTGAAAGGTGAAGTAACCCAAAATTTAAAAGACCTATCCCTTAAGGGGAAAGGGAAAGACCTAAAGCAAATCGAAAGAAAGCAAAGAGGTTCCCCACCACCAGTGGGGTGTGTGTGCAAAAATGGCACAGGGTTTCTATAAAATTATTTCTAGGGTCTCTTTTGCTTGGTTTGCACTTCCAGATTCTAGGTGTGGATTGTTAGACAACCAAGAAAAAATCAGCTAGAAGAGTTTCCATTATTTGACAACCTGCAACTTTGACTACTTTGCAACTTTCTTCAATCTTTCTCTTCAAAGGATCTTCAACCTAAAATATGCATTCACACATCAAAGAGAGAAATATGTTGTTTGTTAGGTGAATGGGGGTTTGCCTTGGTCAAATCCCATCTTGGTAATTAAACCTTTGAAATGAAATGAAACATGATAGAAGTAATGATGAATTATCAACAATATGTAACAACTCACCAAACCCTATTTGGAACCTTGGATAACAAAACTGCAAACTAGCATGAAGTGGCCTCAATGAATGTAAATCTTGATCATGAAACTTGATGTGGAACAATGTCTTTGATATGCTTGAATTGATCTAGAACACTACATCACCATATTAGCTCAAAAAACATGCGTGATGCAATGCATCTTTGACATGATGAAATTAATCTTGATTGTTCCAATAATCTTCTATAGTTCTACCCTTGAATGCCTTGAAATTTCTCTTGAATTCTCTCTTCATCATAAGCTTGCTATTAGGAGCACTCTCTTGAATATCTTAGGTGAAAAATAGTGAAATAACTTTGTACTTATACATATATTATCATTAATTCCCAAAATTCAAATATCACAAGATGACATTAAATTATAGATTTGAAATCATTAAAATTCCACCAAAAACATAATTTAAAGGGGGCTCCTAGGTCTAGTGAGGACCCATTCACCATAGGGAAAATGTGTCTTAGGCCACTTACCTATGAAACACATCACTCAAGGTTAAACATTATGTAAAATTAGGGTCCTAGGTCTAAGTGAGGACCCATTCGCCCTATGGAGAATGGATCCTAGGTCACTTACCTAGGACACACATCTTCCAAAGTTAAGTGTTGTATAATGGAATTTATGAATGTCAAGTTTTATCTCTCAGAAATTGTATTTAATTAGGTTTGGATTTGACTTAAAGGTGCCAATTAAGGAAAATTAACCTCAATCAATTATAAAAGACCTAGATTAATATAAAATTGTAAAGGTACACCTTATAACATCAAAATAAGGCACAAAATTCCATTTAATTTAAAAGGGCCCTAAACTTAATGTGAATATGAAATACATATTACAACACTAAATTAAGGCATAATTAAGCTCATTTTATGAATAATTATTCCCAAATTAAGTGTGAAAAAGGGATACTTTTTCATACACTATAGTTTGTCCCTACTTTAGTAAGAGTATGACCCCATGTCAAACTCACACTAAAGTAGGCATTCAAGACACTTATGTATGTTGAAATGACAAAGATACACAATCATACAACATCAAAGACTAGGAAGATCAAGCCTAGATTATCCAACGTGATGTCGAACACATGTAAGATTTTGGTTTGTGCTCACTCTAAGGTAGCAAAACCTAAAGCTGTCCACTAGGTGAGTCTTCCAATAAAGTGGCTTAGTGAGAAAGTCATGCCAAGTCTATAGGCTCTCACCATATAATGAGAAAGTTATGTCTCTGTGTCGACTCTCATCATACAATCCATACCAAATTTATCACTTTGATAACTTCAATAGGGTGCTACAAGACAAGGCTCCATAGGCAAGCAAGGTGTGTTATGCTAGGTGGCCTTGAATTGAGGGTTCAAGATTCACAAGGTTAGCAAGTTTAATTATTCCAAACACTTATGAGCATTATATATATAGCTTTTTGGTCAAAGGGATATTTCTTAGTTCATGTAATGTCTTCTTCTTATGGAACATCGTGCCCAATGTCTCCACGAGAGGACAATTCAAGAGTAAAAGTTTTATAATTTAGGGAATACAATGTGTCTCATCACCACTAAGAGGAAATTCATACGCTAAGAAATATTGCACTCTTGGAGGACACCAAACCCAATGACACCACCAAGAAAAGGATGTGGTTGTCACCCACAAAAGGATATAAAAATCACGGAAAATCCTAACTTGGGATTGGACATTCTAGCAGGTGAATAACATCTTCTTATGGTCGTTCATTTACATTGTGAAACCAAGGAACATATACTTGAAATGGAGCGGCACTGTATGTGCACTAAGAACCAGTTTTAGCCACACTTTACTAGAAACAAATGCTTAGAAGGAATTCTATTTAAACTATAGAAACGGAATGTAAAGTCTTCTTAACTTAAGCATAACTTAATCAAAGCGGAAATCATGACAACTATTACTAAAGAACAAACCATGAACTTGCCTTATGCTGCAGGAACAAACACAAGGATGGATTCTCAATGCTGCAAGAACAATATAAGACCGAGTTTGCATAAAAACCTTCAATAATGAAATTCTAACTTATAATCAATAGGAAATAAACAACTAACTACAAATACTCACTAAGTGGGCCCCCTTAGCAAGCATCAGCCAATTTATGCAAGAATTGAACTCAAAACTTCATCAACTTTTATTCGTAACGTGGAATCATATAAATTGGTCATTCTTGCTTGTAAGAAAACTAAAACAAAACTCTGTTTCTCATTCTAACACTAATCTTAATACACTCTATTTTGTTCTGCACTGTTCTGCTCTCATCTAATATGTTCACTCACGCAGGAGGAACACTTATTTATAGAAAAGAAACTAACTAACTAGCTAACAGAGAAAGACGTGGACACAAATGCCTCCTAACACCGAGGAACAGACTTCTCATAAATGAAAGCATATCTATTCAACTGATTCAAAGAGAATCTAGCATTCCACTCTTCTTATATTAATGATCACTTAGATTTCCTCCCAACGACTCGATCAAAGAGTCTTTTCTGGAACAACTTCCTCGATGTCGTGCTGGAAATGGACTTTATTGTAGGGCCGAGATCTACCGCGCATTGACTCGTTCATGCTCTTTTCAACAACCCGCGACACACATGGCGACAAAGGCGAAGAAAAGAATGCACACAATAACACGATATACATTCATTAATCACACACATTAAATCCATTTCATTATCCAAAAACCACATGCATCATATCAGTCAATTGGGAGGTCAAATAGGGCAATGAATATAGACACTCAGAGATACCAAGCTGCAGGAATATAGGAATGTGTTGCCAGAGGATACTACCCAATTTTAGATAAAAAATTTATAATCAAAGAGTTAAAACAAACATTAACAAAAGAGTAAGGGTACTCAAAAATACATCATGATATTCAAATTATGAGCATATTTTGGGCTCATCATTTGCCCCCTACTTATCCTAATGATGGTCCTCCAACATTAAGTTTTCTAGTCATTTCTCTAAAATCAGTAGGAGTAGCATGACCCTGCATTGAAGTGTCGAACTTATAGTAGAAGCCTCTGTAATTTTGCCATCTTTCATACCTACGAGCTTCTATATTTTCATTAACATTTGTAGCCAAATAAGGATACAATGGCCACATCAATACCGACGGTCGAAATGTTAATGGAAAACATAATTCAAACCTTTCTTGGAGACCCAGCTATATATACCTTTCTGACTTTCTGATGGCTGCTCTAAAGTTTAGATGGCTATGAGGCTCAAATTTTTTTAGACCAACAGTCAATTTCTCCCATCTTGTTTTAATTCTGGAAGATGAAAGCTTCCAAAACAAATATGTTTGGTCTTTAAATTCATCATACACCTGCTTCCTGAGATCAAATATTTTTATTCTTACTGCAGGATCATAGAATCCATATGCAATAGTAAGCCATGTTCTCAGAACTGCTTGGGGATCTGAGCTCTTAGGTTGTAGGGGAATAGGTTCTTTTCTTTCAGCCTCCTCATAAGCCTCTAATTGCTTCCCATAGTTAGTTTCATTAGCCACCAAAGACATAAGTGACCTCAGATGAATGTCACCAATGTAGAGAAGCGGATTTTATTCTGTTTCAAAGGGAATTAGCAAACCATGCAAATAAAATTCACGTAAAGAATTTCTCAGCCAATTGGATGTTGTTTGATATGCATCATAAAATTATTTGGCTATGTGAATGTCAGGGTCTTGATTCCTCGAAATTATCATTAATTGAAACCAAATAAATTTTTCTTTAAGGCACATTACATATACCCTAGGTGGTGGTCTACATTCCATAATTTGACAAGCTACCTTCATCATTTCATTCATTTTCTCTCTCATTTCCTAGATTTCATGTTTTTGTCTTTCAATTTCTTTTTTAAATTTCTTCTTCTCTTCTTCCCAAAGACTTTGTTGGAGTTTATTTTTAGCTAGATGGTGGAAACTCAAAGTCTGAAGTGTAACAAGCCTCTAGGTTATCTTAAGATATTCTAAATACTCAATCAGTAATGTTCTTCTATACACAACCAATGCACGACAAGGTTTAGAGGGCAATGGTGTTTCATTGAATAATTCAGTTTGTCTAGGTTGTTCCTCTTCTTGCTTTGGTATGGACTCCTATTGAAGCTCATGAGGAGATTGTGCTTCTCGTGAAATTTTCTCAACTATATCAGCCAAGTCATTAAGACTTGGCATCCTCCTTTCATTACTACAACCATGATGTGCTTCGTCAACTTCCTTTGTTTCAGTTTGCAATTCCTTAGGAATAACAAAGGAACTGTGTGAAACATCCTCAGATACACTATGAGAATCATCATGACTAGGCTCCTCAGATTCCTCAGAAATGACTATAATTTTTGGTGGAATAGAGGTTGAGGTAGCTTTCCTCCGTTTCCTTGTTGAAGCTCTTTTTGGCAATGTGGCAGTCGCAGGCGGCTCTTTTGCAACTTTCCTCTTTCAAACTTGCCTAGGAGAATCAGACTCAGCAGGAGACGATGATGATGTAACTATGGTGGCAATAGGTGTTATTGCAAGGGAAAGTGAGGTAGAACTTTTTCACTTTTGTGTATGAGGGCTTGCTTCAGGGGTTTTTCTAGCCCTAAATGATTCTCCTACTTTTATTTTCCCTTTTTCTTTTCTTGTAGCAGACCTGGTTTTCATTTGGGTAGAGGGATCAGGTGTGGAGGTTGCAGGACTAGGTGTTGTAGAATCATATGATTCTTGCTCTGCTTCCCTACTCGTAGATTCTACTCTTTTTCTTTTTCTTGGGCTGTGTAGGGAGTGCTCTAGGAGGTTTTGGAGGTTGCAATCCTTTCTGGGCAACAAATTCTTGCCAAGAAAGGGGTGATACATCCCTCAGGGAATGCTCAATCAAGAGTTTAACAAGGGCATGATGGGTAATAGAATTTTCTTTACCCTTCTGGGTTTCATGGGCACTATGTTCCAATAGATTTAATAAAACATCTGGGACATTGACAACTAAACCATGCCTCGTATGACTCAATAGCTTAAAATGATAAGAATGCAAATAAGAAAAACGTCCCTCACAAGTCAAATACTTGATTATGAAGGAGGCATATTCTGAGTATGGATAAGGCAATGACACCCATTTGCATCCTTGCTTTGAAACCTCTAAGGGTCCGTCTATTGACAATGTGAATTCTGCCCTAGAAGAGACATCGTCCCTTCCTGAAGGAAATTTATCTCCTACTATAGAAAGCCCAGTCACTTCAACAATCCTCTCTTCTATAATGGCTACTATTAAACCCCATACTATAGCTATTCTCTCTGAAAGAGTTCTCAAAAATTCACCTACAACTTCTTCATTGAAGGAATCTATCCTCAGAAAATAATTCAACCATCCGCAATTACTGAATGCCTAAACCACTCGAGGATCTCATGTCAAGGCTTCATGAGCTGCAGGCTCATGTCTCACTAATTGGCCACCCATATTCACAAATTTTCCAGCTAAAATTCCTGAAACTCAAACTTCTTTTGAAAATTCAAAAAATACTTTTCACTCTGCTTTTTCTTTTCTACTGCAACCTTTCTTTACTTACGAAGAATGATACAAAAGATAATTGCATGCAATGATTTTTTAGAAACTACTCAAATTAAGCAGTTAACTTTTTGATCAGGATAAAAGCACACAGTTGTTCTTGGCAAGTACAAGAAAATAAAATTGTCTTAACAGACGTGGCTATGGTACAAGAAAATTTTTTGAAATGCATTATTTCGGCCCCCTACTTAAAATTTGGCATGTGTCCACACATGTGCGAAAGGATAGGCAAAAAATAGGAAATAATGACTGATAGATACATAGTAATTAATGAATAAATGAAATAAATAAACAATGTGACAATTAAAAGACATCGCGTACCTTATAATAAGTGCTCATAAATTTTGGGAAAGATCGTAGCTCAACTTGAAATGACGACTGGAATGGAAACCATAAATGAAGGTGGTACGACAAGATGGATGACGTGGATGGGTGACGTGGAAGAAGACAAAATGAATGATGGTGATGGATGAAAAATGGAGAAAGTGGCTTCTGTAAAAAGGAAACCTTGATTATGGACATGCAACATAGTACTTTAAAGAGATGTTGTAGGAGAAATACGGAAGCTTTCTGCTGCAGGAAGATCAGTGGCTGCATCTGGAACAAACTGCTTCATAAATTCTTCTTTGGATGCTGGCTTATGATAGAACCTAAGACGGTGTCCATTAACCAATAGCTTGAATCGGACAGGATCTATTGTAGCCAACTGAACTGAACCATTGTCAAACACATTCTCAATTTCATATGGGCCAAGCCATCTTGTGGTGAGTTTACCTTGATTTTCCTTGTACCTGGAGTCATAGAGCAACACCCAATCACTAGCAGAGAAATGCTTAGTTCTGATATTGTGGTCATGCCATTTCTTCCTTTGTTGCTGGATAGCTTTAGTATGCTGCATGGCAACTTTCCTTATCTCATCCAATGCATTTAGGTATAGAAGGCATTCCTTTTGGGCTTCTGAAAGATCAATGTTAACCTGAAGAGCAATCCTTAAAGTCTTATGCTCAAACTCTATTGGCAACATGGCAATTTTTCCATAAAGTAACTCAAAAGGGGTAAACCTTGTATTTGTTTCCATGTTGTCCTATAGGCCCAAACTACTTTAGGAAGATGACTGCTCCAATATTTCTTGTGTAACTGTAATATTTTTGTAAGGATTGCCTCTAATTCTCTATTGGTAACCTCTGTCTGACCATTGGCTTGAGGGTGATAGGGGCTTGAATTTTTGTACCTGATCTTGTAATCATTCATCAATGCAGTGATTAAGTTTGATGTAAACTGAGCTCCTTGATCAGTAACAAGTTCCCTTGGGACTTCAAACCTAGTAAAAATATGCTCATACAACAACTCAATAACTTTATTGTCATAGGAATGTGTCATTGCTTTCACTTCCACCCATTTACTTACATAATCAGTGCAAACTAAAATGTAGGATTTCCCATTGGATGGAGGATCAATAGGGACAACAAAATCCATGCCCCACTTATCAAAGGGACTAACTACCACTTGCGGATATAGGAGCATTCCATCAGACCTTGTTGGTCTCCCCATACATTGACATTTGTCACATTTTTTGGTATAAGCTACAACATTCTTGTGTAGTGTGGGCCAATAGTACCCTGTGTTAAGCAGTTTCATTGATGTTCTCTTGGATGCAAAGTGCCTGCCACATACCTCATCATAACAAGCATGCAATATGTCAAAAGTCTCATTTTCTCTAACACACCTTCAGATGACTTGGTCAAGTCCTGTGTAAAATAAACAGTCTGTAATCCATGAACAGTTAAAACTTTTCTCTATCAACAATTTCTTGTCTTTTCGTGAGAAGTGAGCTGGAATCTTATTGGCTGCTAAATAATTTGCAATATCTGCATACCATGGAGTTTGAGCAGCAATAGAAAATAGATGTTCATTAGGAAAGCTATCATCAATTACCTCAGAGGTGGCAGGTGTAGTTGTTTGAAATCTTGACAAGAAATCAGCCACCACATTAGCCCTGCTTGGTTTATCAATAACTGTGATATCAAATTTCTGCAACAATAGGAGCCATCTTGCTAATCTACTAGATATAGAAAGCTTATTCATGAGGTACCTTATTGCTGCCTGATCTGTATGAACAAATATTTGGTAACCACTGACATAATGTCGAAACTTATTCAGGGCATACACAATTGCTAGCACTTCTTTCTCTATGACAGTAAAATTTAATTCAGGGCCTTGAAGGTTTTTGCTAATGAAATATATGGTATGCTTTATGGAATTATCTTTCTATCCTAAAAATGCCCCTATGACATAATCAGAAGAATCTGTGTGTATATGAAAGGGCAGACTCCACTTTGTTCCTTAAAGAACAGGTGCTTGAGTAAGTAAGTTCTTAAGCTACAGAAAATATTTGTCACAGGCCTCAGTCGAGTTAAATTCACAATCCTTAGTCAGTAAGGCATATAATGGACTGGCTATTTTGCTGAAATCTTTGATAAATCTTCTATAATATCCATCATGTCCTAAGAAGCTTCTAACATCCTTTTGTTTCATAGGTGTTTGCAAAGTTAGAATAACTTCTATTTTTTGTAGGATCAACTTGAATTCCTATCTGAGAGATATGATGGCCTAAAACTATTCCTTTTTGAATCATCATAAAACACTTCTGACTATTCAAAGACAAATTTTGTTATTACATATTTTCAACACTTTCTCCAAATTTGCTAATCCTTCTTCATAAGTAACTCCATAAGTGGTGAAGTCATCCATGTAGATATCCATAGAATCATGTGAAATATTAGCAAAAATACTAATTGCTGCCCTTTGGAATGTTGCAGGTGCATTACACAGACCAAAAGGTAAGACAAAGTAGGTAAAAGTTGTTTTGTCTTGATCACCAGGGACAATTCTAATTTGATTATACCCACTATATCCATCCAAAAAGGAGAAATAATTTTTACCAGACAATGAGTCTAGCACTTGGTCAACAAATGGCAGTGGAAAGTGATCATTTTTAGTTGTTGTGTTCAGCTCCCTGTAATCTACACAAACTCTCCAATTTCCACATTTTTTAGGAACGATCACCAATGGAGATACCCATTGACTGTCTAAAATAGTGTAGATAAAACCAGCATCAAGCAATTTTTGGAGCTCATTTTTAACTATTTCCCTGAGTGTTGGGTTTATCCTTCTTTGAGGCTTCCTAATAGGTGAGCAGTCTTCCTTAATGTAGATCCTATGAGTAAAAATTTGAGGATCTATTCCCTTCATATCCCTATAGTCCCATGCAAAATATTTGTGTTGATCTTGTAGCATTGTGACGACTAGGGTAGTTTGTTGAGATTGATGCAACTTATTATTGATATTCAGACAATGGCTTGGAGAGAGTTCTATTTGCTTGGTAAGATTAGTCATGGAGGCTACTGATAAAGGTGGTGTCTGTATTTCATGTGGAAGAAAATGTTGATAAACTGCAAGAATTTTAAATGACAGGCTCTCAGGATTCAATTGCTGCAGGAAGCTCTACTGAGGACAACTATCTAAAGCAGATGGGCTATTCATATTAGAGTTGGACTATAAAATGTGTAAAACCAGGCCATCCTCATTCTAAATTTGGGAAAATTAATTATTTTGCAGCATCATTAGCTGAGCCAATGAATTGTCTTCTTCAGTTTCCTCACCTAAATCTGGCCAAATTGGTTGAGGCAAGTCTGGCTTAGGCTGAGCAGGCGGGTAGAAAGCCAATTTATTTTTTGACTGACCATCATAAATCGTCATGTCTCCTAAATGAAATCCTATAAAAGAATCAGTTGTGGCTAACCATGGTCTACCTAGGATGATAGGATATCCCCCCAAAGTTGTCTTAGTGGACAATATGTTGAAATCTACTAGGTATTCCCAAGATTCAAGGTTGACAATGATTTCTTCTACCATGCCATCAGGTGTTACTGTGGAACTATCAGCAAGTTTCAGGACAGTAGGTGTAGACCTAATGGTTATGATATTCAAATAATCCATAGTATGCTTGGTCATTACATTGATGGTTGCACCAAAGTCAATCAAAATATTCCTTACTATCTGGACATTAATATTTATTTTTACCACAGGACTCCCAGGGTTAGCATATTTTGGCATTACTACCTTCCCTAACATAATATCTGCCAATTGTCCTAGAACATGGATAGTTTGGGGATCCTTTTTCTTTCTTCCTGATTTCTTCAAACAGGCCTCCTTAATGGCTTTCCCATAAATTGGAACATCTTTAATGGCTTGAAAAAGGGGAATTTGAATGTGTACATTCTTTAGCTGATCCAAAATATCAAATATAACCTCTTCCACAGACTTGGATGTCGTAGCTTGCAATCTCTGAGGAAAAGGTGGTTAGGTTTGCTGTTGTAGGATAGGATCCTTAGAGACAGTGTCTGACATAGGTATATGTTCTACAGGATCAATAGGTTTTTTTGTGGTAGAGTATGAAATCTTTGTAATTACTAGCGGTTGTGGAGCAGGGAAAGTGGTTCCAGATCTGAGATGGATATCATTAATATTTAGGGCATAAGCTAGATATTGATTGGCTTCTGCAAAGTACATAGGCTGTTGTTGTTGCTACTGCTTATTATTAGGATTTGGCAATGGTTGAGCAGGCATAGGTGTTTGTCTTGGAGGGCCAGTATTTACTGCAGGTGCTGCAGGAGGTGGCATGAGGGCCAGAGGTTGCGGCTACTGAGGCTACAGGTATCTAGGGGATTGGTTCTGCCACTGTTGAGAACCTCTCCATTGAGGATTCTTTTGCCAGTTACCTTGGGGTGGAGTCCATTGTCCTTGTGGATGCTGCCAATCTCTTTGAGGAGATTTCCATTGAGGAATTTGGTAGTTAGGCCAGTGTGGTTGGGAAATATTCCAAGGTGGTGAGGGGCCATACGTAGGTTTCCATTGATTATTGTAATTAGAATAAGGATTACCATAAGTTAAAGGGTCTTGAGGCATACCTTGTCTTTGAGCCCATGGGCACCTATGTGCAACAAAGAATACTTGGTCATCATCACCCTCTACTTCCTTAAAATCAGTAGGTATTTTCTTGGCCTCCAGGTTAGCCACCATCTTGCATCTGCAGTCATGTTTCTTCTATCTACAATGTGGATAGAACTCAGCCAATATTGCCTCAACTTGCTCATGTTTCTTCCGAGCTTGCATAGTATCCAACTATGTAGCTATGTTGTTTATGATATCCTACTTGAAATTAGATATAAAATTTGTGATCTCCATCCACGAAAATCCATTAGCAGAAGACTTTCCCATAGTGGCTTGATGACCTCTACCTTTCTTAACATTCACTCAAGAGTAGTTGCAACATATGTTCTTACTATCATCCCAAGGCACTTGGGTTATATCTCCTCCTCCCATCAGATCCAAGGCATCCATACAGGCATCATTGATTCCCCTTAGAAAAAGTAATTTATGAGATTCTTCATTGAGAGTATGGTCTGAGTTCTTTTTCAGGGAAAACAAGAACCTTGAGATATAGTCCTCCAAGATTTCTTCTTCCTTTTGCTGAATTCGGAATATATCATCGCCCTTACTACCACTCCTACAATATTCCTTGTATTTCTCAATAAATTTTGTTTGCATGACTGTCCAACTATCGACAGCATCTCTTCCCAAACTCATAAACCATCTAAGAGCTCCCTTCGTCAAAGTAGTAGGAAACAACTTCAGCTTGTGAGTACTTGAAGTGTAATCATAGTTGCAACAGAGGATGTCAAATTCAAACAAGAAAGTGTCGGGGTCCTTTGTAACTAGTCCATAGAACTTGGGAAGTAGTGAAGAAGGAATATTTTTGAGGTTATCATTATCTTGTTGGGCGATGATGGGGAATTCAAAAGCAAGAGACTGATTCGGTTGATTTTGTGCCATATTTTCTTGGTAGAGTATCAAAGCAAATGGATTTTCTTGAGGTTCTTCGTCAACTACGACAAAAGGGAATTCAGCAAGTAGGTCTTCAGCAAATGGATTGATATCTTGATCCCCTCCTTCCTTAAATATATTATAAACTGGTTCAAAATTTTTGTCAATGAATGGAGGGTTTGGGAGGAATCTTCCTTGAGCGTCTCTTCTTCTATGCATGTAACAGACTTAACTGCAAATTGAAGGATTTGAAAATGCTTGAGTAATCTTACTAACTACTGCTAACAATGACTATGACAAGTTCTTAGCTTGACACCATCCCTGGCAACGGCGCCAAAAATGGTTTTCGCCCACAAAAGGATATAAAAGTCACGGAAAATCCTAACCTGGGAATTGGACATTCCAGTAGGTGACTAACATCTTCTTATGGTCATTCATTTACATTGTCAAACCAAGGAACGTATACTTGAAATGGAGCAACATTGTATGTGCACTACGAACTAGTTTTGGCCACACTTCACTAGAAACAAAAGCTTAGAAGGAATTCTACGTAAACTACAGAAACGGAATGTAAAGTCTTCTTAACTTAAGCATAACTTAATCAAAGTAGAAATCATGATAGCTATTACTAAGGAACAAACCATGAACTTGCCTTATGCTGCAGGAACAAACACAGGGATGGATTCCTGATGCTACAAGAACAATATAAGACTGAGTTTGCATAAAAACCCTCAATAATGAAATTCTAACTTATAATCAACAGGAAATAAACAACTAACTACAAATACTCACTAAGTGGGCCCCCTTAGCAAGCATCAGCCAATTTATGCAAGAATTGAACTCAAAACATCATCAACTTTTATTCGTAACTTGGAATCATATACATTGGTCATTCTTGCTTGTAAGAAAACTAACACAAAACTCTATTTCTCATTCTAACACTAATCTTAATACACTCTATTTTGTTCTGCATTGTTCTGCTCTCATCTAATATGTTCACTCACGCAGGAGGAACACTTATTTATAGAAAATAAACTAACTAACTAGCTAACAGAGAAAGATGTGGACACAAATGCCTCCTAACGCCGAGGAACAGACTTCTCATAAATGAAAGCATATCTATTCAACTGATTCAGAGAGAATCTAGCATTCCACTCTTCTTATATTAATGATCACTTAGATTTCCTCCCAATGACTCAATCAAAGAGTCTTTTCTGGAACAACTTCCTCGATGTCGTGTTGGAAATGGACTTTATTGCAGGGCCGAGATCTGCCGTGCATTGACTTGTTCATGCTCTTTTCAACAACCCGCGACACACATGGAGACAAAAGCGAAGAAAAGAACGCACACAATAACATGATATACATTCATTAATCACACACATTAAATCCATTTCATTATCCAAAAACCACATGCATCATATCAGTCAATTGGGAGGTCAAATAGGGCAATGAATATAGACACTCAGAGATACCAAGCTGCAGGAGTATAGGAATGTGTTGCCACAGGATACTACCCGATTTTAGATAAAAAATTTATAATCAAAGAGTTAAAACAAACATTAACAAAAGAGTAAGGGTATTCAAAAATACATCATGATATTCAAATTATGAGCATATTTTTGGCTCATGAGGATGCATCACAAGAAAAAAATAAAATCACACCATGAAACATGAGAAGTACCAAAAGATGTCATCAATGTATGCCCCCACTTTAAAGTGGTTGCTAACACCGTTATTTTGAGTGATTGATTTGAAGTAGCGAATATTCAATCCTAAGACATGAGAGATTTCTCAAAAAGACCTATGCCAAATCATATGTTTCCAAAATAGAGCTACATCATGAAAAAGGAGGGAGTGGTTGCCCCCGAAAACACATAAGGGATGTATGGATTCAGGGTCAATATGTCTTTGCTACAATGTTGTTATAGAGCTTGGAAATGACATCATTCCACAAATACTCATAGAAGTGGAAGAATGACACATAAAGCGAGTGAAAAAAGAGAAAAAACCTTTTAGGTCAACATGGAAGAGACCTAAATGTCTCAATGGTTTGCATCATCCACAAGCAAAACACAAGAGAAAAGAAAAGATAAATGTTTACAACATATAGAATAATTTAGGTACATATAAAGGAATGCACAAAAAGAGAGAGAGATACATCAAATCAAATAGTATGGGAGATCACATTACGCACATACAATCACATAAAGAAACATAAAAATAAAAATAAAGCAAAATACTAGTCAAGAAAATATGAGTCAACCTATAGCAGGTCGTCTACATCCCAACCTCGGTCAGTATATGCAAAAGGTGGGAAACTAGCCAAAGAGACAATGAAAAGTGCTGAAATAGGGCAGACACCAAATTTAACACTCAAATTATCATCATTTAATTTCATGGAAGAAGAGAATAATGAATTCAACTCATTATGCACTTATTCATCAATATCATCATCTAAATTAATCACAACAAGAGGTTGAATGATAATTTCTTTGGAATGTTCTTGTTTATGTTGTGGTGAAGCTATAGAGCCATCATGCATGGCTTCAAGAAAGATTGGATTTTGACTTTTTATGTTGCTCTTTTCTTCTTTATTTTGTAACATACGAGCAATAGAATGACGTCTACTCCTACGCTCTCTAGCATTTCGATTTGATTTCAATCTAATATTAATTTGTGATTGTGTAGGAGTGGGTTTTTAAACCATAGGTTTATTTTCTTCTCTTAGGGGAGGAACGTCCAAGGAACCATAGGAGGTAGTTAAACTGGACTTTCTCTTTGGCTTTGTAACTTGTTTGAATTTAGGAGGCACAATGGGATTGCTTTGATTGTCTCATGGTATCTTATAGGAAATGGTTGGAGAATTTTTAATAGGTCTCTCTTGGATATTTGGAAGGGATTTTTGTTCAATCATTGTTTTGTCAAGGATAAGTGGCTCAATCACAGGTTGAGGCATATTTCTAAGGGATAATTCTACCATGTGTTTTTCCTTAAACTTTTGATATGATTTGAAAAAGAAGTCTTCACATGGTCTAATAGGTTCAATATGCTTAGGCCAAAATAAATCCAATGAAAAGTTACCATGGGAAGACACAAGATTAAAGCCACTATGATGCACTGTAAAGATTTTATTACCAAAGGGAAACTTAAAAAATTTATGCACAACTGATGGGATGACATTCATGGAGTGAAGCCATGGATAGCCTAACTTGACATGAAATTGGTCCAATGACAAGATGATGGTGAAGGGGACATTTAATATTTTTGGTCCAACCCTTAGAGGGAGATTTATCGAGCCAATCATATGGCAAACAAAACCATTATGAATTTTGATCCATGCTTTCAATTTTTCATATGTATCCTGATAAATTTCATGCACAAATAGGATCTCTTCAGTAATCACATTCTCTACACAAATGAAATCAATTAATATCCCATTAGTAGGCTTTTCATTGATTCTTCTAGCTATGTAAAGAGGACCATTGGGTGCATGATTGATTAATGTAATTTTGTGAGAAATCAATATCAAGGGGTTTTGGTTTGGCCTGTGCGAGGTTTAGCTTCAATAAAAAACACCATTCTAATGATTTCTTCCTCATTGTCATATTTTGTATTTTCATCATTTGTGTCAACATTCATCACATCATTCTTTGTTTTACTAGCTTTGACAAATGGAATAGTGTGTTTCAACATTAGATTTGTAAGTTTTAGTTAGGAGGAGCTACAAACTTATTATCTTCATCATTCAAACCTCCAATTTGAATATGATTAGAATCAATGAGGTTTTGCACAAGATGTTTAAGATGCTTACAATATTCCATATCATGTCCATTTTGTTGGTGGTAATGGCAATAAGTGTTTGATCTATTATTTGTGGGTAATGGTTTATTAAGATTAGGAGTTTTGATAGGAGGTAAGGAAATCATATTCTTGTTCATGAGTTGCAGCATGATATTATGAAGCATGTTGGGTAGAGGGGTATTTTTCTATTCCTATTCCCAAAGGTATAAGGATTTGTCGTCTTTATAGCAGCCAGTTGGTTATCAGCCTATTGATTTGGTTGAGGGGGATTAAGTTGTAGAAAGCCCCTATTCTGTTTCATGAAAGGTTGGTAACTATTTTGAGGTGCGGATTCAGAATTTTTAGGATGGATAGGGGGATTTTTCACATCACAACCATAAGTTGAATTCTGATAGTCATAAATGGTTGTACATAACTATGTGAAGGATGGGAAGATTTTGTTTTGTAAATTGGCAATAAAAATTTATTGAAGGTTAGCATCGAGGATCTCAATGTTTATTTTTGAATAAAGCATTTGAGATTGTGCTATGAAATTGGTGAATTTCTCATCATCCTTTTGTTTACATGTCATTAAATCAGCTAGGGTCATCTTGGGACCCATGTGAATATGGAAGTGGTTGTAAAAGACATCAATAAGTGCATTGAATGAGTTTATTGATTTTTTCGGTAAATAGAAAAACCACTCTAAAGAAGTATCCTTCAAGGATATAGGGAATAGTTTAGCCAAGAGTTTATCTTCAAAGATGGAATCAATACATAGGGTTGTGTAATTGGAAACATGACTTATGAGATCTCCTTTCCCACCATATTTCTTGAATCTAGGAATTTATATACCTTGTGGAATTTGTGTTCTCAATATCTCCAAGGCTAACGGATTGGTTTTTATGTATTGTGAAGGTTGTCCATTGATATTTTAATGTAGGGTTGTGTTTTGTTGTTAGGGATACCATGTTTTGCAAAAGTGTTTGAATGATGGGATCATTGTTGGTATTGTAAGATGAAGGGGAATAAGGTGGAATGGTGTATGTTTGCAAATGGCAAGTGAATTATAGGAACTTGTAAGGGGAGATGATTGAAGAGATATGAGATTTGAATGCACAAAGCTAGAAGGATTCCCTATGGAAATACCTAAGGAAGTGTTGGCATTGCTAGTATGTTGAATGGTTGTGGTAACATGAGTAGTAGTGTATGTAGGAATAGAGATGGGTATTGTGGAAGGAGGAAATTGAATTTCCACCTTGGATTTAAGTATACCCCAAAGCTTGACTATAGCTAGTCATGGTAGGGATGGTATTGATAACATCATGCACATTGGTTGTAGGTAAGGAAGTCATTGGAAATGAGGTATGCATGTTATGATCCATAGGGGGTTGATTATCAACACTATTAGAAAGAGAGTTAGAAAACCCAAGATCCATGGTGAATGGTGTATCACAGGATGACTTGAGTCTCAAACTATTTCTCATAATAGTATTTCTAATAGGAAAACAAGTTGTAAAGCTCATAAAAATTCACAAGCGAAATGCCAACCCAAAATGGAAACATGGTAAAATGTAATGTAATGACCTAGAATTCAATATGTAAATACAATTTTCAGATTCTAAACAAGGTAATTTTTTTATTACACTATGCAAAAAACTAAAAATGAAGTCTTTTAAATGCAATTTTGAAATCACACAATCCACTAAATTTATCAAACTAACCTAGATATGATCAAATTGCTAAAACAAAAATATTGTAAACAAAAACAAAAATATGAAAGTAGCAAACATAAATGCAGAAGTAAATGTTTTAATGCCTAGAAAATCAAAATGTGGCCCTAATCAAGGACTCATTCACCCTATAGTGAATGGGTCCTAGGATAGGGTTATGAAACAACTTTTTATAAATTTATGAGTGATTTTTAGTGATTTACAGATTCTAGTTTGTTAGAGCAAGTTTCAATTTTAATTTTCTATGAATTTATTGTTAAATGCAAGTGCAAAACTGACAAAATGACAAACTAGAACACTTAATTTGATATGCAATTTTATTTCAATTTTAAAATGAAAATAAGTTTGATGTAATGCTATGCAAGATGACTGATTTGTTTTAAAAAATTAGATTTAAATAATGCAAACATGCAATCCTAAAACCCTTAAATGAAATGAAAAGTTGAATGTAAACTACACACCCTAAATGAGACTAAATTCAATGAAAAGAGATGCAAATGAATGCAAGATCTAAATCTAGGATGAAAGAGGACTCTAAAATCAAAAATACAATGATCAAACTTAGGTTCACCAAAATGAAATATAAGAAAAATGGGGGGTGCTCACCACAATGGAGTAATGAAAAATGGACATATTCTCCTAATTTCATTCAAAATGTGGGCTATAATATGCAAATGAAGAACAATAATAAAATATGACTGAAATAGTAATCAAAAGGTAGATATGGAAAGGGGAAAACAATGTGTACCTTTCACCAAAATTCACCTTTTGAAGCTCACTAAGGACTCATTCGCCCTATGGCGAATGGGTTCTAGCTAGGGTTTTTGGAAAAAAAAATATGGGTTCTCTTCGGCTAGGTCCACACTTCCAGATTCTAGGTGTTTACTATCAAAAAGACAAAAACAAATCCTATAGAAGATTTTATGTGATTTGATAACTTTCCTTGGAACTTTGACAACTTTTCAACTTTCTTCAATCTTTCTCTTCAAAGGATATTCAACCTAAAATATGGAATCACACATCAAAGAGAGAGAAATGTTGTTTGTTAGGTGAATGGGGGTTTGTCTTGGTCAAGCCCCATTTTGGTAATTAAATCTTAAAATGAAATGAAACACGAGAGAAGGAATGATCAATGAACAACAATATGTAACTATTAACCTATTATGCCCCTTGGTCTAAATAGGCCACACCAAGTTGCTCATGATTGTTAATGACTTGTTGGTTTATTCTTGTATGAGCGTGAATTTTCACCCCTAACACAAATTCCTTTTTAGCCCCTTGCACTTTACAAAACCTAAGGCGAAGACTTAATTCCACTTAAGCCCATTGTCCACATCACACTTGGCACCTATTTTGTGTGTCGGTGGAGGCATTTCTATTGGGGATGTCTGCACAGCACACAAACATCTATGTGTCTTGCTTACATCCTTGACAAATTCCTGCAATTGGAGACTGTAGAGACGTTAAACTTTCGATTGGAAGTCGAATTATAACGCCCCACTTCAGCTAGCTAAACTGCATATGGTCATTTTTCATTCTCTTTCTTCATATTCTTCATCTCTTCTTCCATTTTAAAGTTGGTTGACCTTCTTCACAAGCTTAGAAAATCTCTCCACGCTTTGAGAATCCAACCACAAATGTTTGTAGCAGCACTTCACACTACATTGCAGAAATCTACCACTGCATCACTCTGATAGTGCAAGCACAGGACACACACCATTATAGCAGAGGCTTGAGTTCCTCTCATTTTCTCCTCCACAAGCCTTGAGTGCTTTGGATGGAGGTGGTAAACTCCTCTCATCTTATATATCATCTTGGTTGAGTAAGCACCTACTATATTGTAGTGTATTTTGTTTATGTAGCTTGTATTCATTTCTTTATCTTTATTCCTATCATTGCAAACTTGGTTGTTTGTGGAGGTGGAAACACCAAAATGAGGGTCTGACTAAGGCATGCCCCTAGACAGCCCCAACATTCCCTTTTTTTTTGTGCAAGTGGAGAGAGCTTGGAGAAAGCTACTGAGAAGATTGGTCTATGAAATTATCTTCATAACCCTTGCAGTAATATATTTATTTTATCACACTCGTATTCATGTTTTATTCTTCTTAATCTCACTCTACTATTCAAGAAACTTCTCAACTGGGTTGTTAGTCTATCTTTTAGAGTTTGACCTTGTCTCTCTGGTTTTCTAGCCGTACGGATGCCAATGCACATGTGAGACGCCAACGTGCCATGTTTTCATCCCAAAACTGCGCTTTTGTCCTCTAATAGAGAGCTATCTAAGACACAAAGTTGGCCTTAAAAAGTGACTCATTTAGTCTCCCTTCAATTCTCGGGATTGCAAAGTGATCGAAGGACACATAGTCTTCATCATTCTCATCCCTTCTATCCTAACCTTCCTTTAAACTGAGGTAAGCTAGGGAAACCTTTCCTCTCTTGGAATTTCGTGACCTAGGGCCTTGCAATGGTTGGTCCCCATCTCTTACATTTTTGGTGAATGTGACATGAACCAACGTATATCCATTTGTCGACATTCTAAATTTTTTCTCTTATACCTCTTGGTCATTGTACCCTTGTGTGTTGTGAAATTTTATGATCTTTACAACCTATTCTATGAGCTCTAGACATATTATTAGAAGAAGTCTACGACACCTTCTGATGGAAAAGATGAAGGTCTCCTCTAGTTTCACTATCGATCTTTTCTTTGGTTATGAAGTTTTCCTATCCGCACAAGAGCATGTAGTGTAAGGCAAACCTAGGTTTCTTGATGAAACTGATCGCATTTCTACCCCTACTGCATCACCGACCTTCTCATCTGTAGACGAGCATGAGGCCATCTCTATCCCTTTCAAATACATTGTTAGCCTCGGTAAAGGGTTAAGTGAAATATAAAATCACCTAGAAGGAAACCTGGAGATGGCTAGGGTTGTTAAATTTATCGATGAAATAAGATACATGGAAGAAAAGGACTGGACATGTGTGGAGCTCTTAGCTAGTCATGATGGTTTGGTCAAAGCATGTGCCTCCTCGAGCCATAGTCACATGACATGAGGTGGCCTCTTTGAGGAACATGAAAGATAGCTAGAGATGTCAATGCCCCCTACATTTGTATATATGGCTGACGCGGTCCCTTCGGTCACTATACCTGCTACTTTCGAAAGTTTGGAAACCATCAAAGTAAACAGGAACCCTTTGGGTTTCCACTTCACCCCTTCCGCCACCTTCGGTGGTGGGAGATTTGGCAGGATGATAAGTGGAATATTTGGTGGGAGAAACTTTTGAAGTGGGGGTAGCATTGGCGGAAGCAGTTTTTGAGAAAGTCATGGTGGTGGCTCTGGCGGAAGTCACACTAGTGGTGGCGGCATCGATGGTGGCTCTAGCGATGGTCACAGTGGAAGCCACACTAGTGGTGTTCAAAGTGGTGGTCTAGGTGGTGGCTCTGGTGGTGGTTCCAGTGGTCCTATGTCTTCTAATGACCCTATTCTAAATACCATTCTTTAGAATATGGGGAAGATGTAGAATCAGTTAGCGAAACTTTCCCAGGCCTCAGCCCAAATTATCTTCCATCCCTTTCTTCTGACATAGTTCGTTGTTGGTTACAATTTTAAACACTCCTTTCCCATAAGGGATGGAGACTCCTAAATTTGAGAAATACGATGGTAAAGGGGACCCACAAACACATGTGTCCACCTTTAAAGCCTTATGCACAAAATTATTCCATCACAACGTATTGATGGTGAAGCTATTTCCCCGATCCCTCAAAGATACAACACTAGATTGGTATTGTTCTTTTCCTGATAATTCCATCTTCATGTTTGATCAGCTTGTGAACTAGTTCCTGTGACAGTTCCAAGCTAATATCAGAGCGAGGATGACCTTCTCAAACCTTGTTTAGTGTTAACAAGGGGAAATGAGAAGGATACATACTTTATAGTGCAATACCAAGCACTCTTCTAATAGATCTCGTATCGACTACTTGACTCTAATGTACAAAAGGTCTTCATAAGGAATTTACAAAGACATTAGCAAGAGAAGTTTTCTCTCATGAAGTATCCTTCTTTCGTGCATCTATGTGAGGCTTTATGAGAATACCAGTAGATGGTGGTCAAGTTTGGGAGTCGTCCCTCGCACTCTCATTCTGAAGGGGCATCTATCATACAGATCTCTAGAAGAGGTAAATCTGTAGCAAATTTAGTAGTCATTGTAGATAACGACCTTAGATGCGACCAAAAGTTTATGAAGTTATCAAAATCTTATTCTTCCATCTTGAAAAAGTTGGTGAAGGATAAGATCATTACCCTACCACCTCCTAAACCAATTAGGGTAGGGTACTATACCCTAACTGGTATGAAGAAAAAACATATTGTCAATACCATCGAGTTAACAAAAATGATACTGAACGCTGCATGCGCTTGCGTCACAAGATACAGGACCGCATCGAGGATGGTACTATCTATCTTGATGGGAGTAAACAAAACATGAAAAAATAAGTGGTGAAAGCTAACAGTGACTTGTAGATATACACAGACCCATTTCCGTCACACTCTACCAACATGATTATCAATCCCTCTGATTTTGTTTCTTTCCCTGAGTCATACGTTAACATGGTCGATGTTACTCCTTCTCCAAGTCCTGTGACCAACTCACCAGATGTGGAATTTACTTCCAAGATGTGCTAGCCAATAGAAAACCTTCTCCGCTTTACATTCCCACTTGCCTCAATGGTCACGCTGTGATAGGGGTCCTAGTCAACCCCGCAAGTAGAGTGAACGTCATCACGGAGGAGACATTACTTTTAAGTTCCTTACAAAAGGATGGGTATGAAAAAAAAAATCCATCATCTATACGCATGATGGAATTTCTCTTAAACCTTGTGGATCGATAACGTTGTCCATCCTGGTTGGACCTAGGAATGTAGACACGGTCTTCGAAGTTATTCCCATATCGAACCTATTTAGAGTGAAGCTAAGCATACCTTGGTTGGATTCCATGAATGGGATGCCCTCTGTGATTCATAAATGCCTTAATTTTTTGCATGAGGGTGTCATGCACGTGGTGCATGATACTAGATATCAGCCTATGGTATCTCATGGGGGATATTCATTGGATCACTTTTGGCCCACTCCCGTCGGTCTACTCCCACAAATAACATACCTACTTTACAAGAACTATGTGAAGTATAAGACAAGAGGAAAGGGACAGTCAGAGTTGACTCTTCCTGTAGCTGAGTAGCCAACTACCTCCTCCTCCCAAAAGGGAAAGGAGAATCTCACTCCTTCTCGGGCTGACTCGTGTACTCCCCTCTCCTGGGAAGAGTATTGGATGAACAAGCCTGAGTTCTAGCTACTAAGTCTGATGATACCTCCTTGGCGAAGGCTGAAGATGAGGATATCATATCTCCCTAATGGGTCCCCATGATCCTGGTATTATTTGTATGGCAAAAAGAAATGCTCGTGAAGAGAATTTTCCCCTCAACCTCTTCTTGTTCCCCCAAATAGAAAAGGATCCATGTCTAAGGTGGTAGAGTTTATTCCTCTCGCCATTTTTGAACCTATTCCTTCTTCTCCCATTCAAGAATCTATCCTTCCACTAGAAACAGTCGTGGAGGACACTCCCATGGTTGAGAAGAATCCTTTTGTCCCTTCGCAAAATCTAGCTTCTAGATCGAAGAGTCATAGGAACTGCCTTGCATGTGAGCATAAGCATTGATGAAAGGCTCTCTTGGCTGAGCAAGCCTCCTCATAGAAGAAGGAGGAAGAGAAGACAACACCTCCTATTATGTCCTCCTCTTTCCGCTCTCTTGTCTCTAATCTAGCTAGTTTTGAATCTCTTTCGGCTCCCACTGTGAACGCACATGCATGTGGAAAGGTGCAGGTGTTCATCGCTCCTTTTGTAAAGCCACCCCTGCTGACTTCCATTTTGGATGTATCACCATTCCCAAAGCCCATGGATATGGTTAACACTTCGGTTGAATCTGATGTGGTTATTTCCTCTTCTACCCGCCTTGCTTCATCTATGGGGAGTTCAACTCCTCCGATGAAGAAGAAAGTAGAGTGTGGTCCCTCAAACAATGGAGGACGTAAGAAGAGACCACCTCCTCTGAAAGGTGGCCCCGCACTGAATTTTTATGTCCTAGTGATAGAACCAGCTCCTAGTTCCCCCAAGTTTGTCACCACTCTTGAGTATCTTGGTGAGCCTAGCAGAAAACCTCGGGTGCAAACCCCTCCATCTGCCAAGATGAAACATGGCAGTCCTATCAAGTGTATGTTTAACTCATTGGATAAAGTTTCAACCCTATCAGTGATCTTCACAAAGTCGTTGACCCTAGACCAACAAGATTTGAGTGATGAAGACCTCACTAGTCCCTCTACCTTATCCCTTGTTGCAGGAGGATCGAAATCTCCTCCCCTTAACATTACACCATTGCAGGATTGTCACCCTTCTCCTTACGATGATCTAGAGTGGGAAGTTGATGACCTCTTGGTCGACCTGTGTTAGGGGGAGATACCCTTCTTCATCTTTAGATTAGATGTATGTATGTATTGTGATGTATGTGCTTGGATGACCCTCATCACCCCAGTTGGTGCTTGGATATAGGCGTGGCGTTTGTGTTGTAAACCTTTTATGTGTATCTCTATTCTTCCATGTCTGTGATTGAATTTCAAAAAATTAGGGATGATGCAAAGCGTCGGGAGCATTTAGGCCTCCTTCCATGTTGACCCAATTTTTAATTTTACTTTGTCTCTTGTGCATTCTTCCCGATCTGGTTGGGGATTGATGATCTTTCACCTCTTACCACGATTACCTCACATACATATAATTATAGGCAGATCTGACCCCATGAAGCTAGATCCCCTTGTGCCCTTTGTGTGCAATCTCTTTTTTGTTACCTTTCCCTTTATCTTTCTCTCTTCCTTGCCTAAGTTATCCCTTTCATGCACGACAACATTATTTCTACATCACATAATCTTTATAAAATGAATTAGTTTCCAAATGATTTTTTTCTCAAAGATCCTTCACACACTTTTTTATTAGAATTGTATTCTTGACTTGGAACTCTAACGAAACATGTTTCCTTCATCATGGGTTTTGTTAGGACTCAAAAATGCAGGCTTAAACCATGAGAGGCTGCAAGCTCTCACAACCATTTTGGATAATGTACAAGGCTATTCAGTGTGATTGAACCTTCTACTCTTTAGGCTCTACTAAACCTAGGCAGGTGAACCTATATAAATGAGGCAAACTTAAACAATACACTTCTTTTTTGAACAATCTATCCACAATGGAAATTGGAAGTGGAGAAATAAAATCTTAATAACTACTCTTACTACATAAAATGAAAGTGTTTATATAAGTTTTTTATGAATTTTGTTTTTTGGGGTCTGTCAGATCAATGCTTTCTATCCACATGGGCAATGGAGTCAAAATTCAAGAATAATATGTGTTTCCCTATTTTTAGCTTGACTCGAGTTGCTAGGCACTTTGGAAAAGGAGGTTCTATGACTAGTGCATAAAAATTCACTAAATTTATGACTTGTATAAATTATGCTAGAATATTTATTTACCAAGTTCTTCTTCAATTATCCAAAAGAAATCCTTAATCACTGTGATTTACTCACAAGAATTTAAATCTGACTTGTAGATACCAATTAATTAAATCACACAAAATAAGAATACATTTTGACAAATCATAAATATACTTAATATACTTATTTAAATGATTAAAAGACCTCGAGTTGGAGACAACCAGATAAAAATATGAATAATTATATCACAACAACTGAACAACAAGAAAGGACTTCACCAGTTAAAAACATTATCTCCATTGTTGTGCTTCAAAAAATTATATACATTATTTGCATCCCCCAATTTTTATTTTCTACTGTTTTCCCACTGTTCTCCCTTCTAACCCCACTTTTGTCTCGAACTATGCTTTTATATAGTTTAGAGAAATTTTCCCATGCCTTTCGGTTTCTATCTATTTGTATTTTCATGATAGGCAAAGAGTCGCATCACTTCATAACTGAAAATAAAAATCATAATTGTTGCAACAACATTAACTTCCTTACTGCGTTACTACCGTGGTCTGCTTTGACTTCTCTACATATTTATCGCTTTATCGCAAGCTGAATTTCTACTCCCAGCGATACTGCGGTAGTATTTCATGTTACTCCTCTGCATATCACTCTACTGCAAGTCTCATTTTGAACCTCCACAGTATGGTGGTCTCTTCCCAACATTTCTCTCCACTGCCCTAGCACGCACTATATTTTGTCTTCCTACAGTATAGCGGTGATCTGCCTTGACCGTCACCTCCACTACTCTACCGTGGTCTCTCAATCACCTCCCCATGCTACCGTGGTGGCTTACCTTGACTTCCATCTTCACTATCTACTGCCCTACCATGGGCTCCTTGTCAACCCTCTGTGGTATGGTGGTGTCTAACTTCTCCTCGCTTTGTTCCTTCCACTGCTCTACTGCGGTCAAACCGTTCACTCTACATGGTATAGTGGTATCGACATGGACTATTCTTCCTATCACTCTACCATGCTCCAAGTTTAAGCTCCTTGTGGTATGGCGGTATACCTTTATAAAATTCCCTTCACTTCACCGCTAAACCGTGGGCCAAGCTTCTACTCTGCACAGTATATCAGTAAAAGTATGATATGACTGTTCATAACCGTGATACCATGAGCAACTATGCAAAGGGCAGTAGTAAGGAGGTAAGAAGAAAATTTAAGTGGATGTTAAGGCAACGGTATGGCAGTAAAAGAAAATTTTAGCATTGTAGAGAACGGTAAAATATTTTTTCATGAAAAAGATCAAAAGAAATACTTGGGTTTAAATGGAAAAATCCCTTAGAATTTTTTATGAAAAATCTAGTTCTAATAGCGGCTCCTGTTCGGGATGAGTGATTTTCCAATCACTGCAAGAAACTAGAATATCACTGGGAGAGAAAACCAAGACACCAAAGGATATGAAAAAATGAAGGAGGTGGAAAATGGAGGAGGTGGAAAGATGAAGGAGATGGAAAATGGAAGATGGAAAATGGAGTATGGAAGTGACCCTACACTACTGTACATGGAAAGAAAACATTTTTTTCAATGAGGGAGCTCTAGGATTTTCCATATATACTGGCAAGTCCCAACCCCTTTTAAATTCCTAAAATATTGTGCATGAAAAAAGAATGTTTAAAGAGGTTTGTAAAGAATTGTCCATGCACTGGCAATCCTTAATCCTATGTTACTCCTTAAGAGAAAAAATGCTTTAGGAACTGCCCATGTACAGACAACTCCTGCTCCTCTCTAGACATGTTCCACAAGAAATAAGAATCCTCTCCTCCTTTGCCAATGACCACAAAGGACCCAACCACAAAGCTTCAAACTTTCCATGCTTTCCCCTCTTCTGACATCGAGCATTCCACATCAACACTAGGTCATTTTCTTCAAATTTTTGCTCTTTGTCCTTTTTATCAAAAAGATACTTCATCTATGACTGTAACTTCACATTCTGCTTCTAGGCCATTCTCCTTATTTCATCAAGTTCTGCAAGTTGCTCCATTCTTTCCTCTATTGGTTCAGAATTATCCAAATCCTCTTGCAGAATAAAATTGTAAACTGGTAAAAGGTTCTGTAGTGGCATCCTGGCTTGTGTCCCATATACCAGTTCAAATGGAGACTTTCCAACTGCCTTTATTACTATAATCCTATCTTCCCACACAACCATTCTCAACTTTGAGTCCCATGCCTTTTTATTTGTATCTAACAACCTTCTTATTATCTTTAAAAGAATTTTATTACTTGATTATGCCTGACTGTTTGCCTATGGATGATAAGGGGCAACATAGGAAACATTAATGCCATATGTATTGCAGAAATATTTGAACTCATTAGATCTAGAAAACACATCCCATTATATGTGATCAATCTTACTGGTGTGCCAAATATAGTTATAGTGTTCTCCATCAGAAAGTCCACCACCACCTTGCTCGTAGCTTGTTTACTTGGGATAGCCTCCACCCACTTCATAAAATAATATGTGGCCACAAATATCCATCTATGTCCTCCACTTGACATTTCCTATATTTATCCAATGAAGTCAATTCCGAATTGGTGAAAAAGGGGCTTCTACCTACAAAGGTCTAAGTGGTAAGGCTCCTTGATACTTCAATTTCCCTGAAAACTTCTGACAACCCTCATATTTCCTCACATGTGCAAAAGAGTCATTAAACACATTAGATCGATAATAGCCAGCCCTGAGAATCTTATGTGTAGTGGTTTTGGAAGAATAATGGCCTCCACACACCCCTTCATGCATCTCCCTCAAGACATGTTTTTCTTGGGATTCATCTAGACACAACAACAAAATTCCATCCCTATTCTTCCAAAATAGGTCCCATTCTATAAAAACATACTTAGATGCTTGCAACTTCAAAGTTCTCTTTTGATTATCATTCAACCCCTTAGGGCATTTCATGTACTTGAGATAATACATTACATTTGTGTACCAAGAGGTACATTCAATGCTTGCAACTGCACTCTCCTCACCCTCTATATTGTAGATTTGACTTGCTTCTATGTTTGTTTATGCCATTATCCTAGCCAAGCCTTGTCCTCTTACCAACTTGGTAATCTGAATTTCCATATTGAACTCTTGGATTTTATTAATCCATCTGCATCTTTTTTCTGTCACCTCTATCTGTACCAAGATATATTTCACAACTACATATGGGACAAGCAATTACTTTAGCTCCAACAAGATAAGGTCTGAAATATTTTTCTGCTTTGACCAATGTATATGCCTATTTTTCCATAATTTCATATTTCAAATCTGACCCCTGCAATTTTTTTTTGAAAAACGATACAGGTTGCTCATTAAATTCATCATTCTTTTGTAACATAGTAGTTGCTATGGTGTGAAATGAAGCAAAATAAAATATTTGAAAAGTTTTGGAAAAATCAGAGGACTTTAGAATGGGATATTCCTTGATAGCTCTTTTTATAGATATGAAAGATTCCATGGCTTCAGTAGTCGAGTCCAACTTCTCTCCTTTTTTCAACATCTTGGATATAGGTTTAACAATCTCAACAAAATTGGATACAAATCTTCTAACAAAGTTAACTTGACCAAAAAATTATTGGATTGCTTTGACAGTTTTGGGAATGGGGATTTTATCAATGACATGTACTCTCTTAGGGTCTATTCTAATCCCATCTTTTGATACAATATGTCCCAAAATTTTATCCTCTATAATAGAAAAATGACATTTTTTAGGATTAACACTAATACCATATTCCAAAGCCTTGATGAATATCTTCTCCAAGTGCCCCACATGATCCTCTGCCCTTTTGGAATAAGCAGTAAGATTGTCTTGGTACACCACCATTATAGCATTAATTAGAACTGCAAATGCCACATCCATGGCCCTTTAAAAAGTGGCCCCTACATTTGTGAGACCAAATGGAATTCTCACATAAACATATATTCCCCATGGTGTAGTGAATGTTGTCTTGTATTGCTCGGGCTCTTTGAATTTAATTTGGTTATATCCAAAAGCCCCATCCATCATTGATAGTAGCTCGCACCCTATTACTTTGTGCAATATTGCCTCCATATTTGGGAGAGGATAATTATCTTTAAGGGAAGCAACATTCAGATTTTTGAAATCCACACATAATCTGATATCCCCATTTTTCTTTCTTACTGGAACCAGGTTTGAGACCCATGTTGAATGTCTAATAAATTTAATAATACCTCCATCTCTGAGTTTTTCCAATTCCTCTTGCATCTTAGGTTCCAAATTTGGGCTAATAGGCCTCTGCCTTCATCTGAATGGCTTTGTGTTGGGCTTAAGTGGAATCTCATTTTGGAAAAAGATCTTCTTTGTATTCCTTGACATCCTCATAAGACCAAGCAAACACATGTTTGTATTTTCTCAATAATGCAATCAACATTCCCCTGATGGTTGGACTTATATTATTTCCAATGTAGACCCTTTTTGGTGCTAACTCAGTTCCTAGATTTATTTCTTCAATATCCTTTCTCTTGACCAGTGTCTTCTTCATGAGAGAGTGATCACTCCCATCATTCACTCTTTCCAATTCCACAAGCCCTTTGGGGAGCTTGTTGGTTTTAAGCTGCAAAAATTCCTTCCCAAATATAGTCTATTTCCCATCCACTTCTTCTACAAAAGCATTAAAGTCAATCTATTTTGCCTCATACTGATCTATACAATGAAGAAACTCGAAAGGTTAGTATCATCATTAAAAACCTGCCAACTATATATGTTGTCAAGGATAGTAGGTCTTGTTTTGAATTCAACCTGAGATATTCCAACCAAAGTGATATCATTTCTTTTCAAGGCTACATTAGCCAAAAAGTTTGCCATCAAATTTTGTAATCTATCTATCCAATTAATTGAGAAAGCATCAAATAATTCCACTATGTCCCACACAAAATTTCTATATTTTTTCAACCTCTTGTTCTTTGCAACATATCTTGATTTGATTTGTGAGACAAGCAATTCAAAATCTCCTAGGATAGTTAGCAATTTGATCTTGTGCTTGACAACCATATTTAAACCAATCAATAAAGCCTCATATTCTGCCACATTTTTTGTACACTCAAAGGTTAACAAAAATTAATATTTGAATGTTACCCCTCCAGGTGAAATAAAAACTACTCCAACTCCATTTCCTTCTTGGCTGCATGCCCCATCAAAATACATTTTCCACACACCCTACTGATCTTTAGAAACATGCTTATCAATTGGGTCAGTATTTGCTAATTCAGGTTGAGATAGTTCCACTTTAAAACTCCCTAAATCCACATCACATAAAAAATTGAGTTGTTCCTGAGGAACATACTCAACAATCTAATTCATCCTTGGTTCTCTATACAACTTGAATTCTTCACCATTGACTGGTATTGTGGCATATGATAAATCAAACTATACATTGCCTCCAGCTACTGTAGCCCATTGTCTTGACAAAAGCATTCCAAACTGAGGAAGTGTGTCAATCACAGTTATATCAATATTATAAGTCACCTGTGGATAAGTTTCCAATTTCACTTCCACATCTTTCATAATTCCCACAACCAAGACAAGTCTACTATCCATGGCATAACATTTACCACCCTCAACATCTACCCACATACCAACTTGTTTCATTACCCCTACTGGCACAATGTTCATAGAAGCACCTGAATCTATCATACAATTTCTTACCATGTTTCCATTTATGAGTAGGGTACTAAAGAATGGATCAATTTGTGGTGTATTCATCAATTCATCACCTAGACAAACCTCCAGAACTTTTATCCTCTCCCTTCTATTAGTAGTTTCAGGAATCTCCTTATGTTCAAGGTTTATATTTTGATTACTCCCACTAGACATTAATTGAATAAAAATTTCCCTATACTCTTTAATCTTCATCATTTCAAGGGGACATAAATTTTTACCTGAGACAAAGCTTTCATGAAATAAAAAGAGGCACCTTTTGTTCTGATCATCCTCTTTTTATCTATTGATTCTCCTTTGTTCTCCTCTTTCTCCTTTTTGTTTGTCTGATGTGACTTTTGTTTGTCCTTGGGAAATTATTTGTTTTTTTTTCTGTAGGGACATACTTTTTTTCTTTTTTATCAAACTGCTTACCATCTATCCTTTTTTAAGATTCGTGGGGCATTTTCTTGTTCTTTAAAAATATTCCTCTTGGAACACCTTCATTCTCATTCATTGTTCTATTCCTCAACCAATATCTTCTTTTGGCCTGCTCAACTGCTATAATGGTCAATCTTTTAATTTCTTCCTTAGTCGGTCTCCTCATCTTGCACCTATTGGTTTGATATGATGTAGTAGGAGGACCTTTTTCATTATCACTTTCTTCATGATCAATTAGAACTTGTTGTTCTACCATATGGACATAGTACCTCTGGTGATCAACATCATATTCATACCCTCCTTCTGAAGATGAGTATCCCTGCTCAACAAAGTGAAGAGTGTGGGAATTTAAACAAATATTATGGTCCTCTTCATTATTGTCTTGTGGTATATATTTTCCCAATATTGACTGAGCTACGATACAATGCTCTGGGGAATCTGGCAAGTCTCAAACTACACACCAAGGACTATTATCTACCATATATGCCCCTCTTTTATTTAAAGGATCAGGTGTCTCTTTATTCCTTGGCCTATCCATCACTGGCTTTGCATCCTTCCAATTTGTATTATATGGCATATCATGCAGCCTTGGCCTTTCATTTCTGTATGTATTTTCCTACCTATTTGAAGGAACATATTGAGGAAGCCTAGGGTTCTCCCTCTTGCCAATCATTCCTACAACTTTCCTATTATTTTCAATAGTTAGTGTTATTTTTTTAGCGTCAACTAAATTCCTAGGACACCTATTCCTAACCTGATATCTTGTCTTAGGATCAAAAGATTTTAAATAGATACTCAATGCAGTAGGATCAACTAGTTTGGATCCAGGAGGTACCTTATTATGAAGTTTAGAAAACTTTTGGTTGAAGTCATAAGCTGACTCATTTTGATGCTTTTGGATAGTTACCAATTCATGCAAGGAAAACTCTAGGGCACATTGATTTCCATACTACTCAAGAAATTGTTCATAAAACTCCTGAATGGAGTCAATAGAAGTTGTTGATAAACTATTAAACCATTCTCTAGCATCTTCAATCGATGACATCATAAAAAATCTCATTTGTATATCCTCATATTGCATATCCAAATCTTGAATAAATGCATTAAATCTCCTTTGTTCTTCAGTTGTGACTCCACTACTTATTGTGAACTTTGGGACGAGGCTTCTCCAACTGTTGTCCATAGGATAAGGATATATTTGAAATCCAACGAAATCAAACTGTCTGATCATGGTTGTGTATGGTGGAGGAGGTGTATTTTGATGATGCTGGTACTGGTACAATGGATTGTTGTAAGGTAATGGCACATATTGATCACCTTGTGGGGGCCTGTGTTGTTGACCCTATGGAGGCATGTATTGCTGGTGAGGGGGTGGCTGAGCATTTTGATGTTGTGGTGGAGCATTTGGGGGTCTATATTGATTCCCTGCTTGATTTTGTTGTACTCTTGGGGGATTTGAAGGTCTTGCATTATTATTCCCCTGCTTATGAGGTGGCACATATTTAGGAAAGTTAGCCATTTGAGCATTAATTTGAGCTTTCTGCAACTTCAATTCCTCAAACTTTCTTATTCCTTGGAGCCTCTCCTCATACTCTATTCTTGCTCTTTCCAATTCTTGTCTTTCATACTCCAATCGTGCATTTATCTCATCCTGAGCCATGTGTTCATGGTTCTCTTCAGAGGCTACTTCATAGCCAAGTCCATCCTGATTCCCTTCAAGTAATGCCATTTTTTTATCATATTCATGTTGTCTCCTTTCCCTTTCAGCCTCAAATCCAACCATGAACTCCTCAAATTTCTTGGGGTCTGGAAGATAGAAGGGATTCCTCTTTTCCTCAAGAGTGTGAGGTTCTCTAGATGGGCTATTTTTAGTTTCCAGTGTACCATAAAAATTATATGTCTCCAAGGGTGCTTTTGATGTTTTGTCTTTATTTGTTGGGCCCATGTCATCAGACACCTTCTTGCCCTTATCATTCTTTTGAGTCCATTTACTTTTGTCATTATTAGAATCCTCCTTATACAAAGATCTTCTGCCATGCATGTTGTGAGTAATTTTGATAGTCTGAACTCTAGAATGATTCCTTTCTGATGTGTATTTCACTTTATCAGTTTCAATTCACTTGTTCATTCAGAGCCACCACTCACTTTCCAAAAGTGAGGAAATTATTTAATTCGTTGTTCCCAGTCAAGTCTTTTAAAAGATACTAACTCTATGATGAAGGCTTGGGTTCAATTTAACATTCCCCAGTGGAGTCGCCAAACTGTTAGGACTCAAAATTGTAGGCTTAACCCACAAGAGGTTGCCAAGCTCTCAAAAAATTTCTAGCTAGCGTACAAGGCTAATCAATGTGATTAAACCTTGTACTCTTTAGGCTCTACTAAACCTAGGTGGGTGAACCTATATAAATGAGGCAAACTTAAACAATACGCTTCCTATTTGAACAATCTATCCATAATAGCAATTGGAAGTGGAGAAATAAAATCTTAATAACTACTCCTATTGCATAAAATGAAAGTGTTTATATATGTTTTTTATGAATTTTGTTTTCTGGGGTATGACAGATCAGTGCTTTCTATCCACATGGGAAATGGAGTCAAAATTCAAGAATAATATGTGTTTTCCTATTTTTATCTTGACTCAAGTTGCTAGGCACCTTGGAAAAGGAGATTCTATGATGGGCATAAAACTTCACTAAATTTATGACTTGCATAAATTGTGCTAGAAGATTTCTATACCAGGTTCTTCTTCAGTTATCCAAAATAAATCCTTAATCACTGTGATTTACTCAAAAGAATTTAAATCTAACTTGCAGACACCAATTAATTAAATCACACAAAATGAGAATACATTTTGACAAATCAGAAATATACTTGATATACTGATTTAAATGATTAAAAGACCTCAAGTTGGAGACAACCAGATAAAAATATGAATCATTATATCACAACAACTGAACACCAAGAAATGAATTCACCAGTTAAAAACATTATCTCCATTGATGTGCTTCAAAAAATTCTATACATTAGTTGCATCCCCTAGTTTTTATTTTCTACTATTTTCCCACTATTCTCCCTTGTAACCCCACTTTTGTCTCAAACTCATGCTTTTATTAACTTTAGAGAACTATTCCCATGCCTTTTGGTTTCTATTTATTCATATTTTCATGAGAGGCAAAGATTTGCATCGCTTCGTTATTGAAAATAACAATCATAATTGTCACAACAACAACTTCCTTACCGCATTACCTCAAGCCATTCTTTCGACTCCCATGGTACCACGGTCTGCTTTGAATTATCTGCATATTTATCACTTTACCACAGGCTGCATTTCTACTCCTAGTGGTACTGTGGTAGCATTTCATGTTACTTCGTTGCATACCGCTCTACCATAGGTCTCATTTTGAACCTCTACGGTATGGTAGTCTCTTCCCAGCATATCTCTCCATCGCCCTACCGCACACTATATTTTGTCTTCCCATGGTATAGCAGTGACTTGCCTTGACCGTCACCTCCATCTCTCTACTGCAGTCTCTCCATCACCTCCCCATTGTATCGCGAAGGCTTACCCTGACTACCATCTTCACTGTCTACCGCCCTACCATGGGCTCTTTGTCAACCCTCTGCGGTATGGCGGTGTCTAACATCTCCTCACTTTGTTCCTTCCATTGCTCTACCGTGGTCAAACCATTCACTCTACATGGTATCAACATGGACTGTTCTCCCTGCTGCTCTACCACAGTCCAAGCTCAAACTCCTTGCAGTATGGTGGTATACCTTTATAAAACGCCCTTCACTTCACCGTTGAACCATGGGGCAAGATTTTTCTCTGCATGGTATAGCGGTAAAAGTATGATGTGACTATTCATAATCGTGATAACATGAGCCACTCTGCAAAGATTTGTGGTAAGGAGGTAAGAAGCAAAGTTAAGTGGATGTTAAGGCAATGGTATGGCGGTAAAAGGCAAATTTAGCATTGTGGAGGGCGGCAAAATAATTTTTCATGAAAAAGATAACGAAATACTTGGGTTCAAATGGAAAAAACCCTAAGAATTTTTTATGAATATTCTAGTTCTAACAGGTTCGTAAAGAAAGGACTTGGAAACCTCCTCTAAAGCAGGAATGGTCTTAGTCTTCCCCTCGCATGGGCACACCTTCTTCCTTTAAAATTCCTTGATGAAGTGAACATCTTTCGAAAGGATTCCTTGATGATGGATCGATTTGAGAAAGAAGACATTAGCTTTTGAAAAAGCATGCCCCTTGAGTGGACCCCTCCCTTTTACGTTGGGTTCCCAAGGGATCCCTTTGAATATTCTCAAAAAAATTCTATGGTGTCTAGCTCGGAGGCAACCCAACTAGACCAGTTTCACTTCTTCAAGTCTAGCTTGGGGGTGACCCGACTAGACCGATTTCACTTATTCATGTTTAGTTTTGGAGCAACCTGACTAGAACTACATTATATCCTTATGTCTAGCTTGGGGGAAACCTGACTAGACTTTACTTTTCAAATAATGCATTCCTTAAGTGGACCCTCCTTCCTTTTGAAGGGTTCCTGAGGGAGCCCTTTGAAAGACTTGCAACTTAGCGATAGTCTACGTGACTATTCGTCCACTGACCCACGCAGATGCTTCCTAATGTGTTCTATATGCAGGTAATAATGTCACCCTCTCTGACTCTGCGGAGTCCCCTTTGCTCAGTCTCTTCCATGTGAGATTTCTTGGGGGATACCTTCCTTGCAGGTTTGCTAGTCTATAAGGTTCATTTCCTAGTTTCTTTCATGTGAGAGTTATTAGAGGATACCTCCCTTGCAATACCATGAGTTTGTGAGGCACTTTCATACATCAGCTTTGTATTTTCATGGAACTATGAAGTCCTCCCCTACACTTCTGAGTTTGCCAGGCCATGCTCTGCTTCCTCGTCGGTTCAGGTATAATTCTCTTACTTTGTTACTTCCTTACTAGTCTACTTTACCGAAGGAATAATAAGTATTCGTGCTCACTAAAGTGGGGAAAAAATGTATGAGTGTGAATTTTCACCACTAATACAAATTCCCCTTTACCCCCTTGCACTTTATAAAAACTAAGGCAGAGGCTTAATTCAACTTAAACCCGTTGTCCACATCACACTTGGTGCCTATTTTTTGTGTCGGTTGAGGCATCTCCATCGAGGATGCCTATGTGGCATGCAGACGTCCGCTCGCCGCACTTAAGTTCCTAGCAGATTCCTATGGCTGGAGATTGCAAAGACATTACACTTTCTATTGGAAGTTGAAGTGTAACACCCCTCTTCAGTTGGCTGAGACGAATATGGCCATTTTTCATCCTTTTCCTTCATATTCTTCATCTCTTATTCCATTTTAAAGTTGGTTGATCTTCTTACCAAGCTTAGAGAATCTCTCCATGCTTTGAGCATCCATCCACAAGCTTTGTAGAAACACTTCACACTCCATTGCATCAATCTACCACTCCATCACTTCGATAGTCCAAGTGTAGGACACAAACCATTGTAGCAAAGGCTTGATTTCCTCTCATTTTCTCTTCCACAAGCCTCGAGTGCTTTGGATGGAGGTGGTAAGCTCCTCTCATCTTCTCTATTGTCTTGGTTTAGTAAGCACGTATTGTATTGTAGTGTCTTTTTTTATGTAGCTTGTATTCCTTTCTTTATCTTTATTCCTATCATTGCAAACTTGGTTTTCTGTGGAGGTGGAAACACCAAAACGAGGGTCTGACTGAGGTAGTCCCTTAAACAACCCAAACATTCCCCTTTTTTTCTGTGTGTAGGTGGAGAGAGCTTGGAGCAAGCTGGGGAAAATATTGGTCTACGAAATTATCTTCGCCACCCTTGCAGTAATATATTTATTTTATCACACTCGTATTCATGTTCTATTCTTCTTAATCTCACTCTATTGTTCAAGAAACTTCTATACTAGGTTTCTAGTCTACCTTTTAGATTTTGACCTCATCTCTCTAGTTTTCTAGTTGTACGGACGCCAACGCACATATGAGACACTAGTGCTCCATGCTATCATCCCAGAACTGTGCTTTTGTCCTCCGATAGAGAGCTATCTAAGATGCAGAGTTGACCTTAAAAAGTGACTCATCTAGTCTCCCTTCAATTCTCGGGATTGTAGAGTGATCGAAGGACACATAGTCTTCATCATTCTCATCCCTTCTATCCTAACCTTCTTGTAAACTAAGGTAAGTTAGGTAAGTCTTTCCGCTCTTTGCATTTCATGACCTGAGGCCTTGTAGTGGTTGGTCCCCCTCTCTTACATTTCGTAAGGAAATAAAGTGTTAGAAAGATTTTAGTTTCTTTTTCAAAGGCTTCTAATGTCTTGAATTATTCAAATTCCCCACATTGCATAAGTTTTGGAGGGGATTTTCATTAGAAAATAGTGAGAAAATTAGGATTTTTTGTTTTCTAGTTTTGAACAAGTTCTCCCATGGTGGCATTGGGAAAGTACCTTATCACCCATAGATTTCACCGCATTGCAAAACTAAAATATTCTTTATTTCCCATGTTGAAAATAGAACATAATGAGTAATGAAACATCATAGATTGGGATTTCATGGTTTGACATGCACATTTTGAAAAATTGATATAATACATTGAAGAAGTCAAGGAGGTTCGTGGAATGGTGTGAGACCCACATCTTGTTGCACTATGGAAACACCATATTTCAGGTATTAGTCTTGATTTTCCATCCAAATGATTTGTAAGCCATTATTCATTTTTAGTAGATTATGATCTTTGGGTTAAAATTTCATATATTATATTGTCCTCATTTAATGAATACCAAAAGGGATTCAAGGATTCAGTTATTGCATCATTTTAAAGTGAAATGGTAAATGAATTATACTTTCTTCACAATTAGTGATAGATGGGATTTGTTAAGGCTATCTCAAGGGGCATGATTCATTTGATAAGTATTCTCCTACAAAAGGTTGTGCAAATATCTTCAGAAAGTGACCAAATTATTTACAGGGATAAAGGTGCAGAGGTAGTTTATTAGATGGAAGGATCTATGGATCTGTAAACAAGAGATTTATATTTACCTTGAGTCCTTGAAATTTTTTTTTGTTTTTGTCGATATGATTGGAAAAGATAACATCCAAAGAATACAGTTGAAAACATCATTCCTAAAGAAAATAGATTTAAATCATCTCCATTACTGACCACAGTGGATAGTCATGGGGATTTCTTTTAGAAGAGGGCTAACATGGTAGACATGGGGTATTCATGTGGTGTATAAAGACAAACTGAAGTTCTATATTATAGATTTTATTATGATGATATTCAACAAGAGATGGCCCATTATAAGGTGGTCGACAAGAGATAGAGATATTCTTTACTTGGGTATGTGTAGTATGTTGATGCATCAAGGTGGAGTGAGTTTTGAAGATGCAAAAATGTTAATAGGAAAAAGGTGAATTGGGTATGGAAAACAAACAAAGGAAGATAAGAGAAATGTTGATCAAGACCTTTAAGTGTCATCTTAAGGAGACAATCATTAATGGAGTTTCCTTAGAGTGGGCTTAGATAGGTGGATAGTATTCATGTGCTATCATTGGTCTAGAAACAACTACACATAGTGGGAAGAGGCATTAAAAAGTGATCCTTTTGTGATGAAGTATGCAAAGTATATTAAGGTTCATGAAGCATTTTGATATTTCAAAGAGATCATCAAGGGGTAGATTGCAGATCATGCCATACCAAGCACAAGAAGGTGAGAATAAAGCAATAGAGCCTCTAGACTTACATAATATTACAAACTTGTGTTAATTGGTAGAAGTCTTTAAAGGTGCATTTTTATGGTGATTGAGATATACATGCAAGCAAGGAATAAAGGCCAATAAACAGAGCTTCAAGAGTGCCACCATAACTCAACCATACATCACCAAAATAAAATTTCAGCCCTATGAGAATATAAAATGATAGTGGCCATGCTCAAGTAGTGTAAATGGGGTTAATAATGCATTGGTAACACTAAAAACCCATGAAATTCCAAACAAGCATCGAGAGTGGTTCATCGGTAGTTGACATTGTTTAAGTTCATATGTAATAACAAACCTGTCATAAGGAGACTGACACAATAGGCAAAGGAAGATAAGATAAATTTTATTGAAGACATTTAGGTGTCATCTTAGAGAGACAGTCATAGATCCCTTATGAAGACAGTTATATCAAGAGATAACAACCCTTGTAATGGAGTCAAGAGACTTTTTCAAAAGCTGGCCTATGCAAGGAGACTCCTGGGGTATAAAGGTAGAAGGTGAGTAAGCATTGTAGTGAGTTGGCTTGTGATAGCCCAGGATAGTGCCAATGAACCTTTGAAGGAATGATAATCCCTTATGACAACCGTTTTAAGAGGACATCCCTCATTGTTGTTGAAATGAAAAAAAAAAGTGTGTGCTAGAACACTACGGTTTAGAACCTAGGGAAACAAAATCCAACATTTCATTCGAGAACAAGTCCTTGAGATTCCAATGTAAAGGTGATTGAAATCTAGCAAAGGGTGTATTCTAGAGGATTGAATGATGTAAATGAGGGGTTCACCACCAAGTGCAAAATTGGAAAGATAATGAAATGAATGATGAAATTCAAAAACCCTAATTTGATGCAATTATTCAAAGAATGGTCTCGAACTGGAAGCAAACAACAATAAAAAATTGTAAAACTAGAGAAGGCAGAATGAAGGTCTAAAACCTTCAAAAATTCACTGTTGAAGCCAACTAGGACTCATTTGCCAAGCTGGGCTTATTAGTCCATTGTCGGGAAATCTGTGCCATTACAGGTTTAAGACAAAAGGGTACTCAAATCTACAAAAATCTCTATCAGACAACAAAAATGGGACTCATTTGCCAATAGTGGCGAATTAGTCCACTTCCAGATTATTGGAAATTTAAATTTGTATTATTTAGCCCTCGATTTTCTCTATTGCTCTCAGTTCAGATCACAGTCTGAAATGGCTAAATTTAACTTGTAGGTCTTCTCCAAGATCCTCCAAGGTTTGTTCACAATCTTCACAACTTCAACTTTCTTTGACAACTTTATGACAACTTTTCCAATCTTTCTCTTTGATAAATCTACAACCTAGACCTACAAATCACATGCAAAGAGAGGGGAAAATGGCTATGGGGTTAGAGAATGGGGGTTTTCCTTGGTCAAACCCCTTGTTGGTAATTAATCCTTGAAATAGAAAGCGAATAGAAAGGAGATTGATGAATGAACAAAAGGTGATGTTGCGACTCACCAAACCCTTGCAATAAAGTTCTGCAAATCTGCTTGAGATGGACACAATGGATGTGGTTCTTGATTATTGCTCATTGAAGATAGATCTTGAATGCTAAGCTTGCTTGGATCATGAACTCTACACCATAATTGTAAGCACAATGACAAACATAATGGATGTGATCTTTGACATGATGATGGATGCTTGAAGAATTCTCTTGAAAGCTTGGTAATCTGCCCTTGAAAGCCTTGAATGATCTTGCTCAAATGAACTCGATGAATTCTTGAATGCTTATTAGAATGTTAATATTGCTAGGACTGAAATGAGAGAAAGAACCTTGTATTTATACTCAATTATGCAAGAATTCCCAAAATTACAACACTACAAGCTGACATTGGATCTTGGAGAATAAAATCCCACCAAAGATTTAAATTGAATTCAATTTTTGAATTGAGGGGGACTCATTCACCCAGAATAGAAAATGAGTCCCAACTTAGGAATTTGAGGTGGGTTTTTCAAGTATTTGATGTTTTAAATGTCATTTGTTGGGATTATCCTAAAAAATAAACCAAAATAAGGCTTGTGGATGCAAAAAGGGGCCAATTAAAGCACAAGAGAGCCCAATTATTAATGACAAGCCTAGAGGAATGTAAAAGTGTGTTACAAAATTTTACAACACACCAAATAAGGCAAGGTTAAGAGAAATTATGATGAAAATAAAGTTAATTATGCTTAGAAATCCTAGAAAAGTGTGAGTGTGTCACAACACTTTACAAAACCTTTACAAGGCATCATTAAAGTACAATAGTTCACAAGGTCCCAAGACCTAATGTGAATGTGTTATCCACATTACAACACTAAATCAAGGCCAAATTGAGCCAAAATCTATAAGAAAGAGCTAAATAAGCACAAAAAAGGCTAAGGACCCTTTTTCGATGTTATAGTTGTATAGCAACCATAACCAAGTAAAGGAACAAATATAGTTAGCAAGCTAAAGCAAGGGCTCTTCCAAAGGATTTTCACCTTCCCAGTTTTGCATAGAGATGATGGATCTTTAAAGGGAAAATCAGAAAGTAAAGATTCATTGGTAACAAATAACAGTGATAGTTGCAAGGTTACCCTCCAAGGAAACTACCAAGGGATGTCTAAAAGGATAATCCATAGTAGCATGAGGGAATTTCATGAAATTAAATTAAAGTGACCATGCAATAAAGAATAGTGATAGAGGTTAGGGTGTAGCTATTAGTAAGTAGAAAACCTAGTTTAAAGCCCTAACCATGCAAAAGGTAGTTTATCCAGTGCAAAGAAGACAAAGGGAAACTTGAAGACTAATGAGTGTTGTCCTAGATAGGATGAATAGGTTGACTTTCTAAAAGCTACAAGGAATTGCTCAGGCATAATTTGTATGAATAGAAATGAAGGGAAGTCCTATGAAGGTGAAAAAATGAGTCTAAACTCTAAGTTTTCAAGCCAACACATAGAGATATCATTTAATATATGAAAGACATATAATGAAGTATAAATATTTGTATAATCATGGAGATATTGGTGTATTATGAAGGCTACATGTTTGTTTCATAGGTTTGCATAGTACAATAGTCTCAAGAGCACTCTCAAAGACAGTACTAGATAATGATTATCCTTCTGGAGAGATGAGAGTACAAATGGATGAGGGCACTAATATTTTGAAGAACTATGAAAGATTCCATAAGGAAAAAAAGGATACAAAAGGTAGTGTGATCAAAAAAATTATTCTTGTAAAGATAGTCATGAGAAATCCTTAAGAGGGTAGAGACTTAGGTTAAAGGATAGTCAAACATGCATGGACAATTGATAAAGAGAATTACAAACTTTGTTTGCTCCCATCAATACTTTTAAAGATTCTTTTGAAGGATGGATAATGGAAATAGTAAAATTCAATGTATGAGGACAATAGGTCATGATTTCAAGGCAAGACAAGATGGGACAATACAATCATTTTCAGTTCTCAAACCATCACAAGAGGTAGGATAGTCATAAGTGAATGATTAAACCTTGTCAAGAGATCAAAGGCACCATGAGGGGAGAACTGTTTGAAGTATGGACCAAAAGGAAGTCTCAAATTATGGTTGGCAACATATGAAGCCTAATGCAAAAGTGTTTATCATGACAAGGGATAAATTTCAAAGGAAAATTTTATTGTTATGAAAAGATCCCTTGAAAAGGCATAAAGGTAGGGGTATCTTTGTTAAATCTGAGCTAGAATCCTTTGTGATAGTGAATAAAGAATGTGATCTCAAGGTCTTGAGGGCAGTCACATATAATGCATAACAAAAACATGATAGAAGGAAAGAGTCATCAGTAGCTAAAGATTCAAGGATTAGTAAGCCTTTTCCACCCAAGATGCATTATTTACATGATCTATCAGTTAATTAGCTAGATCCTTAGCATCATGACATGCAAATAGTGTTCATGTGGCTTAGTTGGGATGTAACTTCAATGTACAGTGAGGTGCAACCAAGTGTTGTAAAATTAGAGTGGAAACAATGGATAGTGATGGCATCAAATTCCAAGACAACCACTAAATATTCCAATAGCATTTTCAAGTATGACCTGAAGGGGTCAAGGATATGACAGTAATGAGGTTGCTCAGGAAAAAAATTGTCTACACCTCCAAGGAAGTGTTTGACCATGTCAAGACTTTAACACATGTCTTATGACATGGTAAAGGATTATTGACAATTTGGATAGGTAAAGGAGTATTTATGAGTAGTTAGAGAGGTTAATGGCTCATTAGAGGTAGTTTGGGAGGAGGTTATGATAGGTGGAGGATTTTTATGGAGGTGGCACCAGTTAGCAAGCATGTAGGATTCTTTTTGACATTTTCTAAAATATGTTGAAGAGGTCAAAAGGTCAAAGTCTCTTAACTTAAGCAAAGGAAGCAATTTTTTAGCGCTCAAATAAGGAGGAAGTAGTCAACTAAATGAAAGTTGTCATTTAATTACCTTCAAGATGATATCCTATATTTTCTCCAGTGTAGGGTAGACAAAAAGGAAGGTTAACTCATTTTGTAGGGAGTTCTTTAACTTTTAGAGAAGTATTGTAAGCTAAAAAAATATTTTTTCTATCTTTTGGTGTATTGTAACTCATATTTTCAATTTTTAGACTGAAAAAAAGCACTTTGTAACACATTTTCAAAGCAAGTAGAGCATATTTCAAACTTGTGAAAGCTATAAGAACACTTTTTCAATGAAATTTAGTGATTATTTCCTTCTTAATAACTTTTGTTTTTGTGTATCTAGATGATTGATGCATATTTCTGTGATTTTTATGTGCAAATCCTCCAAATTATGCCTCATTCAAGCACCTTTTAAATAGAAAAACATGTCTTATATAGGTCACAAGCTATGTAGTTGAGATTTACACTATTAATTTATGAAAAAATACTTAGTTTTCCTTCTTAAATTTGTAAAAATTGTAAATTTCTTGTGAAATACTTATGCATTTGCAAGTTATAAATTTTAGTTGTGTGAAAAATTAGTTGAATAACTAAGATATTATGCATCAAAATAGTGCCTTAGAAGCAAGTTGTAAACATTTAGGTGCATCGCCCATGTAGTTAGAATTCAATTCATGCCATTCTTCTATCCTTTTCCATCAGAAAAATAAATAGTTTAAATTAGGATAGGTGGACCAAGGGAACTAGAGGCCCTCTGTAGATGTTCTCTTCCATTATAGCTGACCCATGAACTTGGAAGAGATCCAATGTTTCACCGGTAAGCTAAGTTCTGCAACTTAGCAAGGGGTGCATACTTAGGTGATAACAATAAAAACTCACCAAACCTTATTTGGAACCTTGGATAGCAAATCTATAAACTAGCATGAAGCGACATCAATGAATGTAGATCTTGATCATAAAACTTGATGTGAAACAATGTATTTGATATGCTTGAATTTATCTTGAACACCACATAACCATATTAGCTCAAACAACATGCATGATGCCATTTACATCTTTGACATGATGAAATGAATCTTGATTTCCATAATAATATTCTATAATTACCCCCTCGAATGCCTTGAAATTTATCTTGAATGCTCTCTTGATCATAAGATTTCTATTAGGAGTGCTCTCTTGAAAATCTTAGGTGAAACATAGTGAAATAACCTTGTATTTGTACAAATATTATCATTGATTCCTAAAATTCAAATATCACAAGCCGACATTGAATCATAGATTTGAAATCATTAAATTACCACCAAAAACATAATTTAAAGGGGGCTCCTAGGTCTAAGCGAGGACCCATTTTCCATAGGGTGAATGGGTCCTAGGCCACTTAACTAGGACACACATAACTCAAGGTTAATACTATGTAAAACTAGGGTCCTAGGTCTAAGTGAGGACCCATTCACCCTATGGCAAATGGGCCTCAGGCCACTTACCTAGGACACAAATCTTCCAAATTTAAGTGTTGTGTAATGGAATTTATGAATGTCGGGTTTTATCCCTCAGAAATTACATTTAATTATGTTTGTAGTTGAATTAAAGAGGCCAATTAAGGAAAATTAACCTCAATCAGTTAATAAAGCCCCAGATTAATGTGAAATTATTAAGGTACACCTTACAACATCAAAAATAAGGCACAGTTAAGTCCATTTAATTTAAAAGGGCCCCGAACTTAATGTGAGTATGATAGACATATTACAACACTAAATTAAGGCATAATTAAGATCATTTTATTATTAATTATTCCAAAATTAAGTGTGGAAAAGGGATAATTTTTCCTACACTACAATAAGTAATTTATCTTGATGATCAATAACCAATCTTTGACGTATATAAATTCATGGGGTAAGTTGCCCCATAAACATGATGAATGTGCTTCATTCTTGTAGGCCTATACTTGTTCTATGCAACATAAGTGTGGTAAATCCAAAGTAGTGGTTGATACCTTGAGTAGAAGGCATCGTTTATTGGTTGTAACTAGTCATGGGTTGGTTAGTTTTGAAGAAATGAAGGGTGAATATGAAAATGGTCCATATTTTACTAGCATATATACAATTCTAAGTAGTAAAAACTATACATGTACACATCCATTTGGATTGTTTACAACTAGATGGATTATTGTTGAAGGGGTTCTTACTCTGCATTCCCCTTGGATCAGGAATAGAAAATTTCATGAGAGAGATGTTGTCAAATGGGTTGGATGGACACTTTGGAAGAGATAATACTTTTGGATTGGTGAGTGAGAAATTATTTTGGCCTAATATGAAGAGAGATGTGGAAAAATTTGTTGTTGCTTCTATGGTGTGTTAAATAGAAAAAGGAGCATGCTAGAATACATGACTATACATTCCATTGCATGTGCCACATAAAACATATAATAATATTTCTATGGATTTTGTGTTGGGGCTTTCATGTGAACCCAAAGAGGTAATGATTCAATATTTGTAGAGATAGACCATTTTTTTTAAATGAAACTTTTTTATACCTTTTACGAAGAAAAATGATGCAAGTAAAAATGAAACATTTTTAAGAGAATTTGTGAGGTTGCATGGTGTTACAAAAACTATAACAAGTGACAAGGATTCCAAATTATTAAGACACTTTGGAGGGTCTTGTGGAAAAAGTTGAATAGTAGGTTGCAATTTAGTTCAGAATAACATCTCCAAACCAATGGTCAAATAGAGGTAGTAAATACAAGCCAAGGTAATATATTGAGGTATTTAATTGGGAGAAATCCTCAAAAATGGGATTTGGTGATACCTCAAGTTGAATTTTCATATAATTCTAGAAAATATTTATATATAGGTAAGTTTGTATTTTAATTCATATATGTTGAAAATCCTAAAGGAAATGTGGACTTAGTTTCTTTTCCTATGTACCCAAATAATAGCCAAGAAGCTACAAATATCATAGAGAATATTAAAAAGGTACATCAACAAGTTAGGCTCAAATTTCAGTCAATGAATAAGCAATTTAAGAAGAGAGCTTATTTTCATTGAAAAATAAAATTATTGCAAGAAGGAGAAACTCTCATGGTACATCTATGCAAGGAAATGTATCCCCAAGTTCCAACAACAAGTTGAAGCCCAAGAAGATCATACCTTATAAAATTATAAAGAGGATAAATGGCAATACCTACAAATATGACTTTATTGAGGACTTGGACATTAGTCCTATCTTTAATTCCACTAAATTTTATTCACACTCAATTGGAACTAGTGATGATTAGGTGGAAAATGAGAAAAATGAGAATGAAAATGACAATTGGATTAGTAAATTTCCAAAGAAGAAGAGAGAGCATATTGAATGAGTATTATATACCAATTTTTTGGCTATCCAATCTAGATCTTATAAGATTTAGTTTATTAAGTGGGAAGGCCTACCATATTCTTATAACTCTTGAATCACAAAAGCTTATTTTCTTAAATATAGTCAAATATGTCCACCTTATGAACCAAAACTACGAGGAGCATGAGGTTCAAGTTTTTAGGAGAAGGGGAGAAGGATATATAGCATTTACTCTAACAATATCCTCCCATGTTGAATTGGTTGAGTGATTATTCAATCATCTCAGGACCTTTACTATTTTAAGTTTCTATTAAATAGTTTAGTTTAGTTTATATTTTAAGGGGAGGATGATATAGAGCATTTAATCTAACAAACAAAAAATTGTACATTTAGAGTTTACAATTTGAATTTGAACAACCTTTGTAGTTGTTGTTGGAAATTGGAAGATTGTCATTGATGTCAACATTTACATCAGTGTTGGAAATTGGAAGATTGTCATTGATGTCACCATTTACATCAGTGTTGGAAATTGGAAGATTTATATTAACGTCAACATTAACATCTGTATACCTGACTCACATCACTTTTATAGATTAATAGTTGCTCCGGTAATAATGGTTCAAGCTATGCTTTTCCAGTACTGAAATTTTGTTGATCCAGTATTTTGGTCTGGATTATTCAATTTTGTAAGATTCCTTCATAAGCTAATAATATGTTCTATCTTTACATCATTTGCATCTATTGAGAATATTTTAGTTGGCTTGGTCATACGTTGAAAATATATAGTTACAAGTAGTTTGGTAAACAATGTTACGTTTTTATACTAGTTCAATGTGTTGGTTTTCTAGTCCGGATTCTACCACAAAGAAATATAGCACTATAGAGTTTTGTACATAGATTCATAACTATGAGATTCATCTTACCTCAAAGTTTCATGATGATCTATGAACACATATAGAAGATATGGATAACAGTGTTTTGTTCTGAGGTTTACAATAAGTTTCAATATAGCGCATTGATGTGGGAGATTCCACATTTTCTCATGATTAACTGTTTTATCTTGCAAATTTAAAGATAAGTTATTTGATGTGTTAACAAGTGTTGGAGTTACACGATTGGACAATTGCATATACGATTAAAGTCTTTGATGTTTTAGGTCTAAATCTAGTTGACATAATTATGAACTTGTGTTAAGAAGATTAAACATGCATTGTGAATGATATAGGGATCTATCTTAGTTTCACACTAGTTGATATCATACATTACATGCTTGTGTTGGGTGTGAAGATGAATTTGTTTCAAGGGCTACTCTAATTAGGCTGACCTAATTAGTGTTATGTGAATGTATACGGTATATATATGAAATAAATTCTTGAGAAGATAAAGATGATGATGATGAGAAGGTGTGACATAGATCGAAACAATAGATCATGAATGTATTTCTACACGATACGAATGTGCGAAATTATATGAATGAGCAGACATAATTGTCGAGTACACTTTATAGTGAAGTGTTTTGTATTTTGTGCTTCATTGGAACTAAACTCCAGCACAATGAAGGTCCATTCTATCTCAGTTCACCTCTTGTTAGTGAGCCATACTCTATTTTTTGATTTACTTCAGGTTGTGAGCCTACAAGGATAGTGAGTCTTGATAGTGATCCATTGTAAAATTCTATATATCTAGATATATTATATTGTGAGTTAATTCTCACTGTGGTTTTTCCGACTTTGGGTTTTCCATGTAAAATATTTGGTGAACTCGTGTGTGCTATGATCTTGTGTTGATTCAATGCTTTCACTTATTATTATAATTAGAGTTGTTTTACTGCTTCAATGGATATTATGTAAATGGTTTAATGGAATATTGATTCACCCCCCCTCTCAATATTCTAGGTGTTCAACAATTGTTTGGAACAAAACATCTCTTCTTTATGGTTCTAGAGGATATGAAGTTCAATACTAGCTAAATAGTTTCTAATCTTGACTTGTTCCTTGGAAACCCATTTTATCTAAAAGCAAAGAGAGATAGTTTGAAACAAAACATTAGAGTAAAAGTTAAGAATTTTTATCTTCTAATGAATGGACTGATTTGAAAACATTATCAAGCATCTATCTTTCCATATATTAAGCAAAACAAATTGTCTAATAGAATCAACCACAATATTGTTATGAAGACCAACACCTAAAATAGCGTCTTTCCAACTCAAGGCATGATCAAATATGAGTAGAAAATTCTTTAAAATAGCACTTTTTTTCCATAGAATAATATTTTGAACTTTCAAAAAGTTGACAAACAAGACACTTAATGAAGGTTGGGTCACTAGATATTTTAATTTATCCCCAACAAACAATTTATTATGTAATAATTTTCAAGATAAAATTTGGACATTAGCCTCGGCTTTGGACCTCCATATTTAACTAAATAATATTGGCCATTGATAATTATTCTTGAGATTTCAGACCTCTTTGAGTGATGGCAAGTTTGTTTCAAGGAAATTAAAGATAGTGAGACAAAAGCATATTGAAATGACATATAAACACTAATTGCAAAAGATAAGTTGGTAGATAATAAGGATTGCATATGACCCAATTTGACCAACGAAAAATGTTAGGACAATCTATGAGAGAGGGCCTGGCAGTGGAGCAAGATCCTATCATCGGGATAGGATTTGACAATCTAGGCCTCACTTAATAACAATATAAGAACCATTTTTTCCAAATTTATAAAAGCCATTTACATTTCAAATAACCATTGTTGATGTGTATAAAATTGAGCTGATGTGTATAAAAACCACATACATTTCAACTACTATAGATTTAACAACTAACCAATTTGGAAATACATTTCGATATACTACAAATAAAAATGTTCCATTATTCATCTCTAATTGATAAACTTATTGTTCCACCATGTCCAACTATCCCAGTCTTTTAAAAAATTTACCCTACAAATATTAAAAACCAACTCTCAGGCTCACTATGCAATACAATTTTACAAATTAAGGACTCATATTTCAGCCATATTTCACAATTATACATGATATTTAATAAATCTACACAAAATAATTTTAAAAAATCAATTTCAAATTTCTCAATACAGCTTTCAGATCACACTATAACAAATATTGCCAACACAAATTTCTAACCTCTCAAATCACATTAATACCTACCATTCACAACCCAATTCATATCACTTCTACCTTTACTTCCAAGTATGCAACCTCAAATTCCCTCCAACAATTCAAAATTATCCACTTGCACCTATCTTTTCAAATTTATATATGTCAATTTTTCCTTATTTCTAAAATTCATCACAAATGTGCATTGCAAGCTACCCTTATTGAGAATTCAAATTTATTAGTTTTAGTTTTAGACACTTATTCAAGACTATTTGAAGAAAACTCTTGCAAACTTCTTTCACACACCTATTGCAACTTCCATGGTATGTATATTTCAAAGTTTTTTTAAGACTACAATTGTATAATTTTTTCAATGTATGAAATTATTATTCATACATATCATGATTTTGTTCAAAAATATTTCCATAATTACATAAAATTCCACGTATCATTGTTAATTTATACATACACATAGACAGACAAAAGATAGGTGCTTAAAACCCTTTACAGTCAAGTATATGATAGCCTCAAATGTTATACATATTATAGAGATAGATAAATTGATGTTTCATATAGCATTTTTCATTTACATTAAAATTAATTAAATTTATGGTTTATTTATTGCAATTTTATTGTTCATGTTTATCATGATTTTCCTCAGAAATAGTTGCATATATACATATCATTCCACCTGTCACCCTTAGTTTACACATACACAAAGTTGGCCAAAAGATAGGTGCATGAAACCCTTAACAATCAAGAATATGATACCCTCAAACAATATAAATGTATAACCCTATGTGAAACATCACAATGATATTTATATATAACTTGAAACAATAGTATGATACAAATATTTATAACCCTTTATGATATGTCATATATATATATATATATATATATATATATATATATATATATATATTACAGAGATAGATAGATATATGACCCAAAATATATATTCTTATGTTTCCTATAGCCTTCTTCATTTACATTGAAATGAATTAGATATATGGTTTGTGTTTTCTCCAATTACAATGACTTTTACATGTATGATAATGTTGTTTCAGAAAGGGTTATAAATATTTACATCATACCGCTCTTTCAAGATATATATAAATATTTTTATGGTATTGATGTTTCAATTTATATATAAATATCATAATAATGTTTCATATATGGTATAACCCCTTAATTGATTATATACATAATATATATATATATATATATATATGTATATATATGTGTATATATATTTCATGATCAGCTAAGGGTTGTAAGAGTTAGAATTGGGGATATGGTTAGTTAAGGGTTGTATGCAATTCAAGTTTTTGGCCAACGTGTCCCCTACTGATGTGGACCCCTCACACAACATCACACTCACCACATCAAACCCTCTCCTTTACTTTCAATATTTGTCTATGTTTATGTGTCTACTATTTTTTGTTCTTAAGTAAGAACCAACTAAGCAGTAAAGAGAGCTTAGAAAACATTGCCACCACACAAGAGAGGTGTGAGGTTTCCACATAGTGAAGAGGAAAAATTTATCCCCATTCCATAGCCAAATGAACCTGTAGTCCAAGTGAATCTAATTATTACAACTAAGAAGGTTTTGTTACAATGAGAATGGTCCATGACTAACATGGAATTTTCCATGAAAGACGTTGAAGACAATGGAATGCCAACAAGGGGGGAAACAAAGAAGTGGGGTCTTCCAACAAACACATTGAATAATTGGTTGATTGGTGTTACCTCCACAAAAAGGAAAGGCTCCTCAACAATATTGTATAATGACAAAGAGGAGAATGTTGTCGAATGGTGCAAGGAGATGGCTACTGTTGGCCATGGTTTGAAAATTATCAATTTGAAGTCTGAAGTACCACAAATATTCCAAATGAGGCCAAATCTATTAGAGGACAAATTTTTCGATAAGTCTTGGTGAAAAAGCTTCAATAGAAGGCATCCAAATTTGACTTTAAGCACATCAAAAGGCCAAGACAAAGACCGTGGAATCAATTTGAGGCCTATAGTGGTTCTTGCATTCTATGAAACATTGAAAAATGCATACACACACAACCAATCCATATGGTCCAATGAAGATTTGGAATTGTGATGAGATTGGAATTCAATTTGGATGAAATAATGCAATGTGATTGCTTGCCAAAAATGGCAACAAAAGTGTATCGTACATTATACCCAAGAGCTGAGAGTGGATCGCATTTTTTTTTATAAATGTTTCTAGATAGAACATACTTGGTTTTTATTTGTTTAAGAGAAAAAAACACCTGAAGAACTATATATCTCATTGTGAGCTAGGTGTATGTATGGTTGCTCAACCCCATGGATGGATGACAAAAGACCTCTTCCTCAATTGGCTGCACAATTTTGTCGGTTTTGTACCTAGGGATGTCTCACCCACTAATATACACCTCTTGATTTTTTATGGCCATGGGAGCCATGTTGCATTTTCTACTATTAATGAAGCAAGGTCACTAGGAATTGACTTGCTAACCCTACCAACCCACATGTCTCACATATTGGAGCCACTTGATGTTAGCATCTTCACATATTTCAAGTCATGTTTTCAAAAGGAAAGAGCAAGATGGATGAGTAAGTATCCAAATCTAGATATTAAAAGGGCAGAGTTGGAAGCACTAGTCAATGACGCATTTCAGATAGCATTGATTGTTGACAACATAAAAGCATACTTTGAAAGAGCGGGTATTTTCCCCCTAGAAATTTAGATGCATTAATGGAGGATATGTGGCCAAGTGAGACATTCCAATTTTCTACACCTGAGGAAGCATCTATTGTAGAAAATAGTCTAAGTCTATCCACTAATGGTGTGCCACAAACAAAGATTGAAGGGACAAGTGGAACACCTAATTTTGCAAACCAACATGTATTCAACTAGAAACAACTAGTTTGTCAAACCAACAATCTCCAATTGGAACATTTGATTTGGGTGACCAAAATACATATGCAAACATCTCTCTTTCTCTACCCAATGCACCAGAGGACCAATCATGGTTGTTAGAGGGGGTTACAAATATTAGTATTGATTTTCATGTGTATTTAGAACAACATCTATTAATTCCATCTTCACTAAATATCATGGGCCCATATACCTTATTGCATTTTTATGTTTATTATGGAGAATGTGAACCCGATCAATTAGGAGGAGGTGAGAAAGTGGATGAAACAGTTAGTGAGGCATAGTTTACAAATGAAGAAAATTACATGGAGCCACTGGGAGGCCAAATAAGTTTAGACATCTCCCAATTTTTTAAGTTACCTATTCATCTAGTGAAGGATAAGTCCAATCATCTAGTTGATTGTGGGATTCAAGTTAGCACGAAATCCTAACTCCTCACCACAAATGACTACATGAATATTTTAATGGAGCAAAAATATAGGAAGAGAGAATAGATCAAACAATGGAAGATTGAAATAATTGCAACAAGGGACCTCAAGGAACTATAGTAATGGAAAATGTAAGCATTTTTCCTTACTTGGTTTGATAATTGACATTAAAACTTAATTAATGATGTCTTGGAGTGGTGTTGTAATGTGTTGTACACATTCACACTATTCTAGGATCTATATTTGACTAAAACATGCCTTAATTGATCCTTTGCAAGGGGGTTGTAAAGTTTTGTAACACACTTTCACACTTTTCTATGATGTATTTTCTTAATTAAGCCTAATGGGCCCCTTTCTAATAAAATGTGCATAATGTGTACCTTGTTTAAGTGTTGTAAAGTGTTATAAAACACTTTCACATTTATCTAGATGGTCATTAATTAATTGTGGGTAATTGTCCAATAATTAACCCCCTTTTAATTCAAATTTAAGCTTTAATTTTGACACTTCCTGAAGATCTATCTCGACACTTATAATCTAATTAAAAAAACACTTCATTGGGAAAGGTTAGGTCCTAGAAAATGGTGTTAGGACCCTTTCGCCCTAGGTGGCAAATGGGTCCTCCCTTAACAAGACCCCCTTTTTAAGTTGATCTAGAATGGGTTTTTAGCCCTCTTTCAATCCCCCTAGGTTAGGTATTGGTAAACTAAGCTAGGACCCATTCACCCTAGGTTTTGAATGGGTCCTTTGAGACCCCCCTTTTTGAATTTCATTTTGGTGATAATTTAATAAAGTTTCTTTCCAAATTTGGTGTCAGCCTTAATTTTTTGAGTTTCGGGATTAATCTCTTAATTTAGTATAAATAAGGGCTTAATTCTCATTGTTTCTCCTGGCACTTTCAAGTATCCAAGCATTATAGAAAATTGGAGTTCACAAGAGCATTACAAGAGTATTCATAAGGCATTTCAAGGCAGATTTCAAGAGTTTATTATAGCAATTCAAAGTCATATCATCATGTCAAGGGTTTGATTCATTCCTTCATGTTGTTGAGCTAAAGAAGTGGATGTAGCATTGAATATCTAATTACAACCATTTTTCAAATCACTTTCAAGGATTAAATATCTACATTCTTCATGACCACTACATGTTAGACTGCATATTTGTTTCACAAGAAAACATCCAAGGTGACATCATTTACATTATTTCACATTCATGTCATTCATCTCATCATTTGGTTTAATTACCTACAAGGGGTTTGGCTAAGGAAAACCCCCATTCACTAACAAACAAACAAAATTTATACCCTTGAGTGCGTGATTACATATTTACAGGTTGAAGATCAAGTGGAGCAAGTTTGGAGCAAAGTTGTCAAAGTTCTCAAGTTGCAAAAGTTGTCATTCCAAGTGCAAATTTAGGGAATCAAATCTACATAATAGCATATAGGATTCTAGAAGTTGATAAAAGGGAATTTGAGAGTGCATACATCAAGGAACAAGACCTTCAAATCAATTTTCTAAAACCCTAAAAGGACCCATTCACCATCGAAGGCGAATGAGTCCTCTATAACTCAAAAACCAACTTTTTGACTAGGTACATAGCTTTTTTTGCTCTAAAAGATTCCCACATAGTTGCTATAACAGTTAGGTAGAATTTTTTATTCTTATTTGCACCTTTTGGCTCTCATAATTACATCTTTTTTGTAGTGATTAGTGTGAAAAATCCTAGTGGTAAATCCTCTTGCTAATGCATTTGGGTCTATCCCATTTTTCACCCTATCAGGAACAAACAAGAATTAAAAAAGACCTTCAATGACAAGCAACTAAGGTTAAAAGAGAAAAACAAAGGAAAGAGAAGGAACAAAAAAGGATTAGTAAAGGATTGAATGAGAATCTACTAAAAAGAAAGAGAAATGGAAAAGGCAAGTAAAGAGGTAGCAAGGGAAAGGTGTCTCAACAATCCTTTAAATCCCTTTCCTAAATGACATGAAATATTCATTTACTTTTTTTCTATTCATTGCCCCTACTATTGTCAACCCTCGCCTCCCCCAAGTATTAGCCAACCAATTTCACATTGTAGTCCTACTGATCCAAAGGCCACAAACATGGATGATCAATTTATTAGGCAAGATGTAGATACCAACATCACCTGATCAAATAGCTTCCCATCATTTTATTTCTCCTTTCCAATTTTCTTTAAATAATTGGAATCTTAGATTGTGAATAGTTTTTTGTGAATATTTTGAAGGTTTTTGGTTTATGTAGAAAGAACCTGAACAACCGATATATAATGTGTCTAACTAATGTAATTTTTACAATACTAATATTTTAATCTTTGTTGTTTCCCTACAATGGAAAACCATCTTAACATAGCTAAGTTTATGTTATACTAATATGTTCACATTTGTTGTTTTCAAAAATAAGAAAACTATGGTATACTATCCTTTGCACAATACTAACTCTTATTGTATTTAATTTGTCACATTCACATTAAGGATACAACCCTTGATTGATAATGGTATATATATATATATATATATATATATTCCATTGTTAGTTAAGGGTTGTATTCCATGCAAACATATGTCTCCTTATTGTCAACAAAAAGGGTCAGCTATGACAAGAGTTAGATTTTGGGATATGATAGTATTTAACACACACACACATTCACACACACACACACACACACACACACACACACACACACACACACACACACACACACATATGTTACTATTTAGGGTTTTTATATAACTTGAAACAACATTATGACATAAATATGTATCTCTTTCTGAAACTAGTGTAGTTGTAAAGATTGAATGTAAATTAAAACAACATTTTGATACATGTAAGAGTAACTATAATTGAAGAAAAAAAAACCATGCATCTAGTTCACTTCAATTTAAATGAAAAAGGATATATGTCAAATGAAACAAGCAATGCATGCTCTAATATCATATCCCCAATTTTGACTCTTACAATCCTTAGGTGATCATGTTAATTGAATATATATATACACATACATATATAATTATTTAAGGGGTTAAATATAACTTGAAAAAAAATTCTAATATAAATTGAAACAACATTTTCATACATGTAAGAGTAACTGTAATTGGAGAACAAACAAACCAAACATCTAATTCACTTCAATCTAAATGAACAAGGCTATATATATATATATATATATCACTTAAGGGGTTAAACATTGTTACATATAGTTATATTTTATGTCATGTAATATTAAAAAGATTATCTTCCTTGGTCTTCATTCTCTTATTTTGTGCCTGAGTCTAAGTTTTTGCCATCATTTTTGCCTTCGTCATGGGGTCTTTGCATCTCCTAACCTTTTGTCACGCGTTTTTTAGGTTTTGAAACTCATGTCATTGGTGCCCAGTGTTTTTAAGTCTAAGTCATCGATTTATTGTTTTCCCTAACCCCTTGACAGTTCTACTTGTTCCTTCTTGGTGGTGTCAGATGCGTCGGTCTTTTGTGTAGTCGGTGAGTCGAAGGTTTTCAAAACTTCACAACTCTCGATTTTGAGTTATGAAGTTTCAGTTGTTTACGACAAGGTGATGTGTTGTTCATTCCACACATTTTGAGGTGTCGCCTATGTATTTAATAAGACATACAATACAACCTAGAGATGTCTTATCAAGAATTTTTTTGAAGCGTGCCAATCTTGAGGGTTGCTTTATCGAGGATTAAAATAAGGCATTGCATTAATTCAACACCAAACACACGTCTTATTATTTTCATATGAAAAAGGGTGGTGAACATTTATTCATTTTGGTTCTCAATTGTGCATCCATTTTATGCATTCATCTTTCAAGTGAGTGGGTCTTCGTTTGTTCATTGCGAGCTCATGCAGTCTGAAATTGGAAATTTTTGGCTTGGTGTGAGGGACACATATTTGGGATCTTTTAAGCTAGATAAATTCTAGGAATGATTGGAAAGAAATAGGAAATCTACTATCAATGTGAAGCTATTAGAAAGTGGATTAGCTCATGTCAGAGGGTTCCCAAAGGCCATCCTGAGTGTGGACTTTGTTAGTGCCTAGGCGAGGAGATATATTCCAAGAATGGGAGAGATAAGAGCTACCAATGAAACTATTGTTGCTAGAATTTCTCCTAAGGTTGTTTCTTGTGCATTGAGGATTCCTACGAAGGAAACTATAAGAGAAATGTAGGTTGGTGCAGCTAACAAATTTTTCAAAGCTAAAGAAGATTGGTGCAAGAATTCCATAGCCAAAGGTTGGTTGAAGTTGGAAAAGAAAGGTAAGTCCCAGTTACCTACTAAACTCAAAAGAACCCATTTTAAAGAGGAAATTGTGGATGCTATTTCTCTGTTGCATTGCATTGCTAGGAATGCACAAATTGAGCCTTTTGAGGACTAGATATGTCAATTTTTTCTAGTTATGTGTGATGAAAATATTTTTATAGACTGGGTTAAAGTAATTTGTTTCCATTTAAATGAGAAATTAGTCAATTTATAGAGGACTTCCACCTTCCATCTGTGTTCTTTCTTGATATATGTTATAGCTAGTCAAAAATATTTCAGGCTAGGGTTAAAACCGTAGATACCTCCAACTTCTGGCATGGATGTGTACAAATGTTACCCACAGTTCACTAAGCAGGTTGGAATGGGAGAATATTTCTTTGGTTAATGATGCATTTTTGATGGAGGTTGTAAGGAAGGTAGATGGAAACCCTGAAGTGCATTTTTCTCCTGAATCTATATACTTGGTATCAAAATTTGGAAGCTTCTATATTCAATTTGAAAGGTTTTCATATTTGAGGATTGGAGGCTATGAGAAAGCCCCATTGAAACTGCCTAGGTATCCGAAATATTTGCTGGTGTTTCTAGAAGTTTGTAGGTAGATGGCCTTGGTCAATGTGAAATTTATGAACATGGGAAAGCGGGGTTAACCTTTCCTATTGGTAACTCCTTTTACATGCAAGAATAATCAAATAGAAAAAGGTGCTGAAAGAGTCCTCAAAGAATATAATCTCCAATATTTATTCATGAGGGAAAATTTTGATAGCAAGGGTTTCTTGAAACAAAATCTGTATGAAGAAAGATCTTACCAGTATCAACCCTCTATTGAAGATTTTTTGGAAGATTGTGTAGATGATAATGTGTAGATGATAATGAGGTTTTAAAGACAATTTACATGAGGTTAAACCTCAGAAAAATTAAATTGTTTGGTCTTTCAATCCAAATTCCTGAGAAATGCCACTGAAGATTTAGTGGTTATTGATCTAGAATATGATAATCTGCTAGATAAATCTCCTCCTAAGATTGATTGGAGTAAGAATTAATTTTTTAACATGAATGTGTGAGCTACTCCAGTGTTAAAAAGAACTCGGGATGGGTTAAAAGGGAAATGAAGACAAGCTTCAGGTTCCACTCAGGAACCAAAATCATCTTAGAGGAATGAACAAAAACCCACTCAAGCTATTGCAGTAAGTGCATCGTCAAAAATATTGGCTATTAGGTCCTCTAGCACAAACTCGTAGTCTGGAGGTGATGGTGAGAGACCTGAGGAGACAAATAAGTTGAAATCAGTATGTGAACAAGATATCATATCTACCCTAGTCCCTAAAAGGAAGATCAACCAAGCAAAGCCTTTCTCAAAGGATTCATATACCATTTTCTAGCAGATTGTTGAAGATAATACCTTTCCTTCTTTGTCTGAAGTACCTTCTTCCCCAGGAGAGAATACATCTATCATCCCTGTTGAATCAAAGGAAACTATACATGGAAACAAGGATGTTGTTTTGGTAGAAGCTTCCGGAGTTTGGCTAAAAAAAGGCTATGGAGAAGAAGAGGAAATATACTCTTACGAAAACAATTGGAGTAGACATAGTTGTAAAGTTATTTCAGTCTTCCTCAAGATCAAAGAAGGCCCAAAAAATGTTAACGATGTTGACTGATCCTGCCTCTGGGAATCAAATACTAGAGATTGCGAACCCCATGAAGGATTTGAACGATGATGAGATAACTGAGGCTATTTACAAGATCACACATTTTGATACGGGGCCTCAAACATTAGAAATTGATGTGTATCATCCGAATTATTCAGTCAATGCCTTAATTAAGTGTGTAAAGGAAGAAAGGAAAGAGAAGGTTAATTTGCAATAACAAGTCCCTGATTTGAAGAATTTCATTTCTTCTCTGGTTCATTCTGCTATATCCAATGAAGCCTCAAGTTCTTAGAGAGTAGATATTGATGCATCTTCTATGCAATCAATCAAGAAAAACTTTTCTATTCTAAAGTTGTCGATGAGTGGGTAGATGAGATGTCTCAGGAGATTACTCTTTTTATTAGTAATTCTATGAATTTTTTATACCCAAGTTGTTGAGAAGATAAAATAATTGAAGTTAGAGTTAAAACATATCTGAAATAGATAAAACCAACCTCTATGTACTCTCACAAGAGATAAAAGATCCGATTTCCATGGATCAGATAAAGTTGGTTAATGAGAAGATTGTGAATGATCCTAAGGAACTGGACTCTTCTTGGTCCAATTCACTTGATTGGACATTGGGCGCTTATGATAAGCTGGTAAATGAGATCTCTGAAGTTCTTGAAAGATATTTGGATGTACTAGTGGAGATTTAGGGCAACTTTCATGACTTGAAGGTCGATATCACCGATGAGTTTGATGAGAAGATTCCATGGATACTAGGGAAATTTGCCTGAAGTTTAAAGAGGTATTCAACAAAGAGATAGAAAATACTATCACTTCAACCAAGGAGTCCTTTTCAAAACTTGAAAGACTACAAGTCTACCTTGAGGCTTTTAAAACTGAAGCAAATAGGAGATCTGAAACTCTGGCTAAGTCTAAAGCTACTTTATCCAAGTTGAGAATTGGAATGCAAATCATTGTGACCCTAGGAAGTAAATAAATACTCGCAATTGCTTCCAGGTATAGTGATTACAAGTCAAGGATGAAGGCACAGGAGGAACTCTTATAGAAAGAAGCAGTCGTGAATATAGAAGATGAAGAGGCTTAGGCGAGAAGAGTTGATGCTTGATTATTTTAAAATATTTCATGACACTTTAATTTATTTTGGCTCTTTCTAAGTTTAAGACTTATTTTATTCGATAGGTTACTTTCAAGAAACTGTTACCTAAGACAATTGGTTATGCTTTAAATAGGGAATTAGCTGATAGTGTTGGGATCTTTTGGGCGAACTTTGATTTTATCATTAGAGCAAAAAAAAATTGTGTTATCTTGATTTACTATTTTCTATTATTCTGATATAGAAAACTGTGGTGGATTTTATGCATTCGTAATCTTTGAATTATGGTGTATGAATAATTTCTGCTTATATTGAATGTTCTAGTATGAGTGATTTATTATTATAATGGTTTATTCTTTGAAGTGGTTGCTTTGCTATGGTATGATTTATCTGTGAATAAAGATGTTGTGGTGATTTTAATTCTATATTAAGTCATGGATTATTTTAGTTTTGTTTCATGAAATCTATTAATGCCTTTAAATATTTCTACTTAAAAGCCCCTTCCTTTACTTGCTTTATGGCTAAAAAAATATCTAGTTAAAAATTATTCATTGGATATCAAACGGAGGTAGCTGCCATCTTTTGAAATAAGCAGAGAATCAGTTTGAAAATTATATCATTATTGAATCAACTGTGGTTACATTTGTCACCTCTAACAGGTTTGAGAATACAAAGTTAGGTGATAAATCTATCAACCAATAGATTTTTGGCGACTCAGCTGGGGATAACTTAGAATAAATATTTTTTACGAGATGAATTTCTCTATGGTTAATAGTAATGGTTCTTCAAAGGCGTGTTGCTTGAAAGGAAAACAGATAATGCGAAAACGCTTTCCTAACACTAAAACTATAGAGGAGAAGTGCAAAGACCAGTTTTAAAAACTTTCTTACATTTGAGATGCACATACACACTAATACAAGAGTAATAAAAAGAAAAAATCATAGAGATAAACCAGATTTATGTGGGAAAACCCTTACGGCAAAAAACCCACCAAACCAAGAGAAATCACTTTGTATTATAGTAAAAGATTACAGACTTCTCTCTCTCTGATATTAGCTCACAGCAGCAAAAATCTTGTTCTCTACTCTCACTATTGCAATGCTATTTAGCATACAATGAATGATTCACCACCTTACGTAACTGTTACAATGTATTCGACTGTCATAATTCTTACATTCATTATTTTGCCAACCAACCAATTAGGTGCCTTAATTATGCACCTTGCTTTTGATAGATGAATATGATCACTTCTGACCAAGTCACCCTACAATCACGCATTGGGCTGCCTAGGCATTAATTCTCTTTGCCCGAAAAGGATTTTGTCAACCACCGAGTCCGAGCCTTACAGTAAATGCTTTCACCACTCTAGGAATCGACCAATCACTCGTTGATAACTCACCACGTGTAACCTTCCTATTTGTTCAACGCTTCCAATCAAGTCAGATCGGTCAAAAAAATTCCAAACCCCTCTTACCATGCTACCTCGCCAAGCTAAAGAGGCCACCACGGTATGGCGGTGTCACCATGGTACCACTCAACTCCTTCTCAGCCTCTGCGGTATGGCGGTAGACATACCACGCCACCACAACAGATGAAAGGAGCCAACATGGTATGGCGGTAGGCACTTGATTTCCTATCTACCACCTTACCGCAGTCACCGCAGAGCTCAGACCAACCCTTTGCAGTATGGCAGTGCCACCATCCAACCGTGAGGCTTACCAAAGCCTCTTGCGGTATGGAGGTAACCACCAGTGTGGATTGTTGAGCTCACCACACTACCTCACCCTGACTGCAAGACCTCCACGGTAAGGAGGTAGGCAACTTCTATAATCGCTATATCTTACGGCGCCTACCGTGACATGGAAAAAAGGCCATCGTGGTATGGCAGTAAACAATCCTCTCTAACCATTTTCCATTTACTGTTTCCAGCATGCCATCATTGAGCAACCCCCATGGTAGGGAGGTAATCCTTCAAACTGACCGCCCAATACACTTTGCTACCGCCGGCTAAGGACAGAGACCCTGTGGTATGGCGGTAACACCACCCAACCACAGACAAACCAATAGAGGCCTGCGGTAAGGCGGTAAACCGCACAACCGCACCTCTAAGAAGATTTCCTAGCGGTAGAGAGGTAAAGGCTAGAAAATTCAGCAAAATGCCAAGTCTTTACAGAGGTTCAAGCCAAAATTTGAGGCACCTATTCCCAACAAGCTCCCACTTGATGAAGATTTCTTGTCTTCCTCTAGGCTTTGAGATTACTAATGATCATAGGCCCCAAGGCCCATCGAATCTACGGACCATCTAAACTTGTCTGTGCTCATTGGATTTGTTAATGCATCTACAACATTCTTCAAAGTGTCAACCTTTTCTAAACAAACCTTTCCATATTCCAGCATATCCCTCACGAAGTGATACTACACATCAATGTGCTTTGTCCTAGCATGGAAAGTAGGGTTCTTTGCCAAACAAATGGCTCTCCGACTATCACAACAAATTGTAATCTACCCTACATTAAAACCAATATCAGAAAACAAATGACTCAGCCAAACAAATTCTTTGCAGATTGTATCTACCATGTATTCAACCTCTGTAGTAGACAAAGCGACTACAACCTGTCGCTTGCAAATCCAACTAACTGCACCACCATTTAACATGAAAATGTATCCACTGGTGGATCCTCTGTTGTCAATGTCCCTTGCCCAATCAGATTCTAGATATCCATGAATGCTGAGAGTTCTTTGTGATGCAACCAAGTTGCCATGGTAACACAAAGCATATTTTGAAGTACCTTTTAAATATTTGAACACTCTTCACAGCATCCCAATGTGTCCTTCCTAGATTTTCCATAAAATGGCTCAAAAATTTCACTGCTTGGGAAATGTCTTGCCTTGTACAAACCATTGCATACATTAGACTGCCAACAACACTTGCATAAGGCGCCCTAGTCATGTCCATCTTAGTGGTAGATTTTGGATAGTCTTCAACAAATAGCTTTGTTCCCTGCAAAACTAGAACAACTAGCTGCTTGCAATCATTCATACCAAATCTCTCCAGAACAGTGTTGACATACTTAATCTAGCTAACCCAAATATCTCTGATCGTTTTGTCCTTGGTTGTTTCTATTCTCATAATATACCTTGTTGCACCTAGATCTATCATTTTGAACTTTGCAGACAACTGAGATTTAAGATTAGAAATCATAGACTTACTATTTCCTATGAATAACATATCATCCACATACATGGTAATAATAAGCACATGATCATTTTCAGATTTATAATATACACAATGATAAGATTTTGATCTCACAAACCCCATAGACAACACAAAAGTGTCAAATTTCTGGTACCACATTCTAGGAGATTGCTTCAAACCATATAGATATTTATTTAATTTGCAAACCAAACTTTCTTTACCTATTGCAACGAAGTGCTCAAGTTGGGACATGTAAATTTCTTCTTCTTCTTCCAACTCTCCATGGAGAAACATTGTCTTCACATCCATCTGCTCGATCTCTAAGTCATTTGCTACTGCCAATGACAAAAGAACTCTGATAGATGTCAACTTTGCTATAGGGGAAAATATTTCTCCATAATCAATTCCCTCTATCTAGGAAAGTCCCTTTGCAACCAACCTTGCCTTATATTTTTCAACACTTTCATCTAGACCAGTCTAATTCTTAAATAGCCATTTACAACCAATAGGCTTTCGCCCTTCAGGAAAAGATACCAAATCCCAATTTTTATTCTTCTTCAATGATTCCATTTCTTCATTCATGGCTTCCAACTAGGAATTTCAATCAGAAATACTAATAGCTTCTTTCACAGTCCTAGGCTCATCGGTGCTAGTAATCTAGGCATATGCACAGTTTGAATCTAACATAGAGAAACCATACCTACCAGGTTGTCATTTTTCACGTGTAGACCTTCTTACTGGATGAGGGCATGGTTCTTCATCTTTAGAACTCTCAGAGCTACTTCAACTCTCCTCAGTTTTAGGTACACCATGTAGTTCCTCTTTTTTTGGAGTCTGAGGAATCTGAACTACTTCATTCTTCTTTTCTCTTTTATCTATCTCTAACTGTGGATTAGCTATTGAAGGTTTCAGCTCACGAAATATTACACTTCTATTGTATAGAACCTTCTCAGTATCATGATTCCAAAGCTTGTATCCCTTCACACCAATGCCATAGCTGATGAAGATACATTTAACAGACTTGTTCTCCAACTTTGATCTTTTCTCATTTGGCACATATACATATGCCTCATAGCCAAAGACATGAACATCTCTTAGAGAGAGCTTATTACCAAACCATGCTTCTAAAGGTGTTTTGTCAACAAGAGAAGAATAGGATGAACGATTTACCAGGTAACATGTTGTAGCCACAACCTCAGCCTAGAAATTTTGCTCCAAACCAGCACTGCTCAACATACTTCTCACTCTCTCCATTAACGTTATATTCAACCTTTCATCAACTCCATTCTGATGTGGAGTATAAGGTGTAGTTTTATGACTTTTAATCCCATGGTCTTTGCAGTACCTTTCAAAATCTGCAGAAAAAAAATTACCACCATTATCTGTCCTCAAGCATTTAATTTAATTTCTAGTCTGATTCTCTACCAAAGTTTTAAATTCTTTAAACCAATTGAACACTTTTGATTTACTCTTAAGAAAGTATATAAATGCCCTTCTCAAATAGTCATCAATAAAAGAAACATAATATCTAGACTTTGATAACAAAATAACATTCACTAGACCAAACACATCAAAATGAACATAATCTAGTACACTAGAAGATTTATGAGGACTCGAATAAAATGAAACATGGTGTTTCTTTCTATAAATACAATGTTCGCAAAAATCAAACTCAAGGTTACATTCAACAAGCCCTTCACAAGATTTTTATTTTTCAAGGTTTTAAAACCTTTCTTATCTATGTGACCGAGTCTATGATTCCACAACATGGTCTTCTCTACTAGGATTTTCACTTCCAAGGCATTTGCACCCAAAGAAGCTTCATAATCCTTCTCTACAGGAGCAACTTTGCTTGACTTTATAGAGACGTTGTTGCATTGAACAAGACGTGCATCCATCTTGTACAGAGTGCCAGTACGTACACCCTTAGCTAGCACCATTGCACCTCTACCCATCTTACATCCTTTACTTGAGAAAGAGACTTTCACACCAGCATCATTCAACTTACTAACAAAAAGTAATTTACAAGCCAAACCTAGTATATGCAATACATCACCAATCCCTTTGATTCTTCCGTCAGGGAATTGTATTTTGAATCTTCCACGACCAACAATCTCCAATGTTGAATCACTTGCCAGGTACACCTTTCCACCATCATACTATTCGTACCTAGTGAACCACTCTCTATGAGACGTCATGTGAAAAGATGCACTTGAGTCAACCAGCCAAAAATCATCTGATGCCTAAATTTCCAAGGCTACAATGAAGGCATATGCATCACTCTGAGAAGATTTATTGTCTGAAGAGTTACTCTTCTTCTTCTTCTCCTTACAATCCATTCAGATATCACCAGGCTGCCCACTTTTCCAGTATTTCACCTTGGAATTTCTACCAGGAGACTTTGATCTCCCTTCATATTTGGATTTAGACTTCTTGTCCTTCTTCTTGTCTTTCTCCTTTGATCTACCTTGAACAACAAGGGCCTCTTTGGCCATCTGTGAAGACTTCCTCCGCATCTCTTCAGACAACAATGAGGCAACAACTTCTTCCATCTTGAAATTAGTGGACGTACCTCCAATAGCCATTACAAGATGATCCCAAGTTTCAGGTAACAAACATAATAGGAGCATGCAATGATCCTCTTCCTCTATCTTCACACTCATAGACACCAACTAAACAACACTCATATTAAAATATTTTAGATGTTCTCCAACATATGCACCTTCTTCCATTTTCAAGGAGTACAACTTCTTCCTGAGGAATAACTTATTTACCAAAGTCTTTCCCTTATAAATATCACCAAGCTTGTTCCATAACGAAGTTGAAGACTTCTCCTCATGGACATTTAGGAGTACAAAATCATCCAGACTAAGTCTTATCAATCTTCTTGTTTCATTCCTTGTGGCATAATTCTAGACATAACAACCCAGAGGTCTTTATCCACAACAAGTCTTCCATTTTGAGTTTACACAACTCAAATTTTCCGCCATTGAATTTTTCAATCTCTACTCTACTTGATGTACTCGCCATCTCAAACAAAACTAGGTTTTAACTTTGCAAGACTCCCACTGGAATAATATTAGCACAAAAAACTAGCCTTACTAGCAAGGATAACGCAACTGGCCAAGCTCTTATACCACTTGAAAGGAAAACAAACAGTGCAGAAACGCTTTCCTAATGCTAAAACTATAGAGGAGAAGTGCAAAGACCAGTTTTAAAAACTTTCTTACATTTGAGATGCACATACACACTAAGACAAGAGTAATAGAAAGAAAAAATCACAGAGATAAACCAAATTTATGTGGGAAATCCCTTACGGGAAAAAATCCACTAGACAAAGAGCAATCACTTTGTATTATAGTAAAATATTCCATACAAAGATTATAGACCTCTCTCTCTGATATTAGCTCACAGCAGTAGACAACTTGTTCTCTACTCTCACTTTTACAATTCTGTTTAGCATACAGTGACTGATTTTCCACCTTACGTAACTATTACAATGTATTCAACTTTTATAAGTCTTACATTCATTATTTTTCCAACCAATCAATTGGGTTCCTTAATTATGCACCTTCCTTTTGATAGATGAATTTGATCGCTTCTGACCAAGTCACCCTTTAATCATGCATCGGGCCGCCAAGGCACTAATTCTCTTTGCCTAAAAAGGATTCTGTCAACTACCAAATCCGAGCCTTGTAGTAAATTCTTTCACCACTCCAGACATCAGCAATCAGTCATTGATAACTTGCCACCTATCGCTTTCCTATTTGTTCACCGCTTCCATTCAAGTCAGACCGGTCAAAAAAATGTCGAACCCCTCTTACCATGCTACCTCACCAAGCCAAAGAGACCACTACAGTATTGTGTTGTCACCGCAGTACCACTTAGCTCCTTCTCAGCCTCCGCAGTATGGCGGTAGACATACCGCATCACCGAGACAGACGAAAGGAACCATCGCGGTATGGCGATAGGCACTTGATTACCCATTTGCCACCTTAGTGCAGCCACCACAGAGCTCAAACCAACCCTCCGTAGTATGGTGGTGCGATTTCCCAACCACGAGGCTAACTAAAGCCTCTCGTAGTATGGAGGTAACCGCTAGTGCCAGTTGTTGAGATCATCGCACTACCTCTTCCTGACTGTAAGACCTCTACGGGAAGGAGGTAGGAAAATTATCTGACTGCTATAGCTTACTACACCTACCGTGACATGGCCAAAAGGCCATCGCGATGTGGCGGTAAGTGATCCTCAGTGACCATTTTTTATTTACCGCTGCCACCATGCCATCATGGAGCAACCCCTGCAGTAGGGAGGTAAACCATCAAACTAACCCCCTTGTCCACCACGCTACCATCGGCTAAGGAAAAGAGACCCCGCAGTATGGTGGTAACACCGCCCAATCACAAACAGACCAACAAAGGCTCGGGGTAAGGCGATAAACTGCACAACCGCGCGTCTAAAAAGAACTCCTAGCGATAGAGAGGTAAAGGCTAGAAAAGTTAGCAAAATGCCAACTCTTTTACAGAGGTTCAAGCCAGAAGTTGAGGGACTTGTTCCAAACATTGCTTTTGTTATTTAGCCTAATGTAGACTGGCTGGTTGATGATCAATAAGATATAGTTATTGGTCTTAGACTGCTTGCTTGGAAACAAAGGAGAAATAACCTTCAATATCATAGAGTTAACAAAGTGTTGGAAGAAGAGGAAGAACTCAAAGATATTATCAGAGAAAATTCCACATGCTTTGAGAATGCTCAAGAGATTGTGTTTGTAGAAGATATTCCACCTCCAACTAGAAGAGTAAGAGCTCCGCCTGCACAAGCTCCTAGAAATTAGGTGAATAATAGGTGAAACCCTCCTCGAAAACATTAATAAATAAAATTTGGCGACTCTATAAGCCTATCTATGTCTTGTTTAAACCTGGCTTCTAAAAGGCATACTAGGAGTGATAAGAAAAAAGGGGTTCTAGATAAAGATTTTGAGTTCTTGGAAACCGTTGATTTCTCATACTTTCCTCCCACTCAAAAGGTTAGGTCCATTAGCAAGCGATCTTCCCCTCCTCCCCCTAAATCTATTGTGTCTAGCATTTTGAAGATATATTGTCAAAGTCTTCTTTTGTGTGGTACAACTGTTCCTATGAAAATGAAATTTCCTTTAATTATGGCACAACTAGTTACATGGGGGGTCATCATAGGTCCTCTGACCTTTGGAGTGGGTGCGCAAATCCATGACTTAACCAAAGGCTCAGGGAATATTATACCCAAATTCAGTGGGGATGGGAAATTTTCTCCTAATGAACATATGAAGGATTTCCTTGCCACCTCATCCATTCTTGCAATACAACATGAAGATGTTGCTATGAGGCTCTTTGCATAATCTTATATAGATGCTGATGCTTACTAGTTTTATTCTCTCCCTAATGGTTCCATCAATAATTGGGCTACCTTGAGAACAAGCTTCGAGAACAAATTTAAGTATGTAGAAAATGATCAAGTCCTCATTGCCCAATTGGGTTCATTGAAGAAGGAGGTCCATGAGTCAATGAGGGATTTTGTGGCCAAGTCTAACAAGTTATATAACAAAATTTTTGCTAACATGAGGCCTAGAGCCAAATTATTGAAATCTATGTTCATTAATACTCTCCTACCATATGTGAGTTTTATTAGTAGAAGGGAGGGTGTTGCTGATATGACTATCGCGCAAGACAAAGTAGTATCTATAGAAGATGACTTGATAATCTTTGGGAAATGGAAAAAAGAGTTGCAAACCGATAAGACATCACCAATAAATTCTACTCACCTAGTCATTCAAAGATTGGCTAATGACCTAATTACTCTTAAAATACAAATTCCAAGTAGTTCTTCATAAACACCCTATCAAGATATTCCAAGAAATTATCAAGGAGCTTTGAATAAAACACTTTCATTGATTTCTCCAAATCAAAGACTAGAAATTGAAGGTCCTTCTTCCAGTAAGATGAATCATTGTAATTTTGATTTAACTTCAAATCATGATGTAGCTACCTATCCAGAGATGATCAGGTTTATGCAAATGCTTACAACAAATGAGCATGTAGTGGAGCCATATGTAGAAGAGCCTAGTTCGTCCCATGATGTCATCTTGAACTTCTTTGAATTTGTAGAAGATACGGGATCATGAGAAGATGTATATGTCAGACTCAATGATCCTAATTGTATTGTTTTTACCAGGGCAAAACATGCCAAATTTGATGAAGACACATCATCATCAGCCCTAAAGTACATTCTAATGAGACGGAAAAATCAAGAATCAACTTCCCTTGGCAGTGTATGAGTTGAGGGCAGTGTATGAGTTGAGGTACCATCTTCTTCATCATCTAGTCCATTTGATATAGTTGAGTCTTGTAAAAATACTAAATTTTAAATTTCACAAGCTGAATACTTGAGACTCAACCCCTTAGAGTTAGATAGGCTGGTGAAATATGTTAAACAAGAGCCCTCATCATCCCATTGTAATGTTCAATTTTCTAATGATAATGAAGCTAACCTCGAGAATTATATTTTATCTAATACTGTAGATAAACCCTTGAGCTCACACAATCCATTCATGAAACCAAAGCCTTTCTTTATATCATTATACATTGCTGGTTTTAGGCTGAGTAATTGCATCATCAACTTTGGAGCCTCAAAAAGTGTGATGCCTTACCAGATAGCTAGAGCCCTAGGTCTGTCCTATACTTCCTCACAGGGTAAATGTTATTCCATGGATGGGTCCCCAGTTCCTATTATAGGTCAAATCAAAGATTCTCAAGTAGCCCTAGTTGCTTTTCCCAAAAAGAGACTAAAATTGACTATATTGGTCGTTGACATTCCTGCAAGCTACTGTATGCTACCGAGTAGGAGTTTTTGTAAGGATTTGGGGGGAGAAATTAAGATGGATTGGTCTCATGATTTGATACCCTTGGATGAAAATAAGATACGCTTGGACCTTGAACCTAAGGCCAAGTATACAGTATTAAAATCTAGAGATCCACGAGCAGATATTTTGTTTGTTGAAACAGGACCAAGAACCTATATGTGCACTTCTGACCAAGAGAAAAAATTGAACTTTATTAGCCCTGATTTGGTAAATGAATTATGGACACTTGAATTTAATGGAAGTTTTGATAATGTTGGGTTAGGTTCTAGAGTATATTTGATTTTCCCTGACGGCTATAATTTTCCTTTTTCTTTTAAATTAGAGTTTTCTAGTACTAATAATACGATCGAGTATGAAGCTCTACTACTTGGTTTGAATGTAGCCAAAGAAAAAGGTACTAAGCAGTTCAGGATTGTAGGATATGTAGAATTGGTGGTGAAGCAGGTGAGAAAGAGCTACACTATAAAAAATAACCGGCTCAAGAATTAGAGGAACAAAGTTTTGGACTACATAGAAGATTTTGATGCTTTTTCTTTAGAATCTATTCCAAGGGAATGAAATGCTAGGGCTGATTCTCTAGTAATTTATGCACCATTACTCTTGCACTATCTAGATTTCAAAGATGATTCCTATAGATTTGAAATTGTGTATAGGCCTAGTGTTCTTGATAAGGTGAATCACTGGAAAGTGTTCAATGATGATCGACAGATTATTGATTTTTTGGAGAAAGTTGAAGCCTTTTCTCACATCTATTTTCAAGGTAGTGATGACACAAGTAATGATGCTTTAGAAGGTGATATCGCAGCCCCTAATAAAAAGGAGACAGAGGCTATCCAACTGAGGGATCACATGATTCTGAAAGGCCTAGTTTCTTTGGAGCATTTGTTTAATAAACATGATCGGTATTTAAAGCAGAAGGGTAAAGTCTATGTTGAATCATCTGCTGAGTATGATAAAGTGAATATCGATACAAAAGAAGATCCCAATATGGTTTTCATTAAGAAGTGTTGTTCCAAGGAGGAGAGAGAGAGACTCATTTATCTATTGAAACGCTATAAGGGTGTTTTTCCATGGTGCTATGTTGATCTGAAAAAATTTTAGAAAAAGATAATTCCAACATAAGATTCCACTAAAGCCTAGTGCCACACCTTTCAGACAAAAACAATGGAATTATAACCCAAAGGTTGTTGGGGCTATTTTCAATGAGATCGATAAGATGCTTAAGGCCAAGATTATTTATCCCATCCATCATTCTATTTGGGTAGCTAATATAGTTCCCGTGAGAAAGAAAAATGGGGAAATAAGGATATGCATTGATTTCAAGAATTTAGATCAGGCGTCTTTGAAGGAAAATTACCCCCTACCTGTGATGGACCACATTCTGCAGACGGTTGTTGGCTCTGAGATGATTTCCATGCTTGATGGTTTCTCAAGTTATAATCAGGTTGAAGTAGTTGTAGAAGATCAACATAAGATGACATTCACCACACCCATTGGTGTCTTTGCCTACAACGGGATGCCATTCAACCTTATTAATGTAGGAGCTACTTTTCAGAGGGCTATGGATTTATCTTTTGGTGATCTCGGGAATAAGATTATAGTGATCTATTTGGACAATCTAACAGTTTTTTTCAAAAAAGAGGGCCAATCATTTGCATGATTTGGAAATAGTGTTGCAGTGTTGCAGAGAAGAGGGTATCTCTTTAAACCCTAAGAAATCTATTTTTGTTGTGATTGAGGGGAAACTCTTAGGTCACATTTTTTTGAAGGATGGAATTAAGATAAATCCAGAGAGAGTGAAATAAATCATGCAACTGGGACTACCAGCCAATAAGGATGGTACTGGTCAAGTCTTTTTTCGGCCAGGTAAATTTTCTAAGGAGATTCGTTCTTGATTTCACCACGTTGACGAAGCCCATATTTGATATGATGAAGGATTTCCCCGTGTTTAAATGGAGTAACGAAGGAAAAAAATCTTTTGCATATATCAAAACTACAATTGTCAATGCCCCGAATTTGGTTCATCTTGAGTTTAATAAAGACTTCATCATATATAGCTATGCTTCTGAGCATACCTTGTCGGCCATATTACTGCAGAAGAATGAGCAAGGTTTTGAAGTTCCTATCCCCTTTATGAGCACTCCTTTGAAGAAATATGAAATCAAATGCTCACCACTTGAAAAACATGTGTATGTTGTCGTAAAAGCCCTCAAGAGTTTCAGGTTTTACATTCTCCATTCTCATACTACTGTTTTAGTTCCTAAAACTATGGTGAAAATTATTCTTACTCAACAATATATTGGATGTAATAAGAGGGGATCTTGGATAGATCAAATTCAGGAATATGATTTAGATATTAAGCCCACTAATCTAGTGAGAGGAAAGGGTCTAGCCAAAATGATTATTGAAAGTAAACAAATGGAGGAAAATTTACCATTGGTATTATTCACAAGAACAATGGATGATTGGTTTTTTGATGTTTCCTATTTCTTGACCTATGGATATTGCCCATCACATTTATCATCTAGAGAAAAGAGAAACTTAAAGCTTAAATTAAGAAAATAAGTATGTTCTTTGGGAGGGAAATTTGTATAAGAAAGGTGTTAGATGGGACCTTCTTAAGGTGTGCTGACAAGGAACAACGAAAAAGACTATTGGAATTTTTTCACGACTAAGCATGTGGGGGACATTTTTCAAATTATGTGACAACCTTTAAAATATTGCATCATAAATTCTATTGGTTGGGAATGTTCAAAGACGCGTATGAGTGGTTATCAAAATGTGAAAAGTGTTTAAATTTTACCGATAGACTGCAACTTGTTGCCTTAGCTTTGAAACTTGTGGTAATTGATGAACCTTTTCACTAGTGGGGTCTGGATTTTATTTGGCTAATCAACCCAGATTCAAGTGCGAGACATACACACATATTGACTGCTACAAAATATTTCACTAAATGGGTGGAGGCCATTCTTGTGAAACACACCACCACTGAGGTTGTCTGTAACTTCCTAAAGGAGAACATTTTGGTAAGATTTAGAGTTCCCAAGAAAATTGTTGTTGATAATGCTAGCTCTTTTTCTTTTGTTGAGATTATCCTTTTCTGCTATGAATATGGTAAAGGCCTTGCTCATTCATCTAATTATTACTCGCAAGGCAATAGGCAGGCTGAGTCAAGTAATAATAATCTCATCTCCATTATTAAGACTTTGGTCGATGAAAACCAAAGGGGATGGCATAAAAGCTTTATGACACTTTATGGGCTAATAGGGTTACCTGAAAAAGATCTATTGGGATGTCTCCTTTCCAATTAGTATATGGTATCGATAGTACTTTACCTACACCATTAGAAATTTCTTCCCTCAATTTACAAAACCCTATTGAAGATGGACAATTATTGACAACTTTATAAAAATGGGTTATGTATCTAAACAAACTGGAAGAAGAAAGGGAAGTTGTAGTGGATAAAATTACCAAAAATCAGCAAATGGTGAAGATTTTTTTTGATAAAAGGGCTAGAAAAAGGATTTTTTTAGTAGGAGATTTGGTTCTTCTCTGGGATAAGAGAAGAGAGGCAAAGGGGGCACATCAAAAATTTTATTCTCTCTGGAAAGGGCCCTTCATAAGCAAGTAGCTTGTTGGTGATCATGCATTTTGATTAGCGTACATGATGGTACTATCCTGCCTCTTGCCTATAATGGGCAAGATTTAAATATTATAGAATGATTATTTCTTTGGGTCTTTCCTTGTACATAGTTTTTCTTTATTTGTTTGCTCATTTTTGGCTTGTCCATTTTTGACTCTGTTGCCCAAAAAATAAGACTTTATGTCATGTTTCTGGTTTCTCTGCATCCTGTCAGTCCTAGTCCCCATTCGTAGCCAATGTTACATATGGTTATATTTTCTATCATGTAATATTAAAATCTTATCTTCCTTGGTCTTTGTTTTCTCATTTTCTGCCTCAGTCTAGGTTTTTTCCATCATTTTTTCCTTTATCGCAGGGTCTTTGCATCTCCTAACCTCTTGTCGAGCGTTCTTTAGGTTTTGAAACTCATGTCATTGGCGCCCAATGATTTTAACTCTAAGTCATTGGGTTCTTGTTTTCCCTAACCCCCCCAATAGTTCTACTTGTTCCTTCTTGGTGGCGTCAGATGCATCGGTCTTTTGTGTAGTCGGTGAGTCAAAGGTTTTTTAAAACTTTGCAACTCCCGATTTTGAGTTATGAAGTTTTAGTTGATCACGACAAAGCACTATGTTGTTAATTCCACACATTTTGAGGCAATGCCTATGTATTTAATAAGGTGTACAATACAACCTAGAGATGTCTTATCAAGAATTTTTGTGAAGCGCACCAATCTTGAGGATTTCTCTACCGAGGATTAAAATAAGGCGTTGCATTAATTCAACACCAAACACATGTCTTATTATTTTTGTATGAAAAAGGGTGGTGAACATTTATTCATTCTAATGCTCAATTATGCATTAATTTTCTGCAATCATCTTTCAAGTGAGCAGGTCTTCCTTTGCTCATTGTGAGCTCATGTAGTCCAAAATTGGAAATCATTGGCTTGGCGTGAGGGACACAGATTTGGGATCTTTTAAGCTGGATGAATTCTGGGCACGATTGGAAAGCAACAAGAAATATGTTGTCGACGCGAAGCTATTAGAAAGTGGATTAGCTCATGTCGTAGGTTTCCCAGAGGTTGTCCTCAGTCTAGACCTGGTTAGTGCCTGTGCGAGGAGATATATTCTAGGAACGGGAGAGATAAAGGCTGCTAACAAAACTATTGTTGCCGGAATTTCTCCTGAAGTTGTTTCTCGTGCATTGAGGATTCCTAAGAAGGAACCTGTAAAAGAAATGTCGGTTGCTACAGCTAACAAATTTTTCAAAGCTAAAGAAGATTGGTGCAAGAATTCCATAGCCAAAGTTTGGATGAAGTCAGAAAAGAAAGGTAAGTCCCAGTTACCTACTAATCTCAAAAGAACCCATTTTAAAGAGGAAATTATGGATGTTATTTCTCTATTGCATCGCATTGTTTGGAATGCACAAATTGAGCCTTCTGAGGACTGGATGTGTCAATTTTTTCTAGTTATTTGTGATGAAAACATGTTTATAGACTGGGCTAAAGTAATTTGTTTCCATTTAAATAAGCAATTAGTCAATTTACAGAGGACTTCCACCTTCCATCTATGTTCTTGCTTGATATATGTTATAGCCAGTCAAAGATCTTTCTAGCCAGGGTTAAAATCTTAGATACCTCCATCTTATGGCATGCATGTGTACAAATGTTACCCCCAGTTCACTAAGCAGGTTGGAATGGGAGAATATTGCTTGGTCAATGATGCATTTTTGATGGAGGTTGTAAGGAAGGTAGATGAAAACCCTGAAGTGCATTTTTCTCCTGAAACTATATCCTTGGTATCAAATTTCGGAAGCTTCTATATTCAATTTGAAAGGTTTTCATATTTGAGGATTGGAGGCTATGAGAAAGCCCCATTAAAATTGCCTAGGTATCCAAAAGATTTTTTGGTGTTTCTGGACGTTTGTAGGCATATGACCTTGGTCAATGTGAAATATGTGAACATGGTCAAGTGGGGTTATCCTTTCCCATTGGTAACTCCTTCCTTTACATGCAAGAATAATCATATAGAAACAAGTGTTGAAAGAGTTCTCAAAGAATATAATCTCCAATATTTATTCATGAGGGTAAATTTTGATAGCAAGGGTTTCGTGAAGAAAAATTTGTATGGGGAAAGCTCTTACCAGCATCAACCCTCTATTGAAGATTTTTGGGAAGATTGTGTACATGAGAATGAAGTTTTAAAAATGGATTAGATGAGGTTAACCCTCAGACAAATTCAATTGTTTGGTCTTTCGATCCAAATTCGTGAGAACGCCACTAAAGATACAATGGTTATTGATCCAGAATATGATAATCTTCCAGATAAATTTCACCCTAAGATCAACTGGAGTAAGAATGAATTTCTTAACATGAATTTGTGAGCTACTCTAGTGTTAAACATAACTCAGGATTGGTTAAAAGGGAAATGGAGACAAGCTGCAGGTTCCACTCAGGAACCAAAATCATCTCAGAGGAATGAACAAAAATCCACTCAAACTGTTGTAGTAAGTGCATCGTCAAAAATATTGGCTATTTGGTCCTCTAGCGCAAACTCATAATTTGGAGGTGATGGTGAAAGACCCAAGGAGACAACTAAGTTGAAATCAGTATGTGAATAAGATAGCGTATCTACCCCAGTCCCTAAAAGGAAGATCAACCAAGAAAAGACTATGTTAGAGGATTCAGATGCCATTTTCCAGCAGATTGGTGAAGATAATACATTTCCTCCTTTGTCTGAAGTACTTTCCTCCCTGGGAGAGAATACAAACTATCATCCCTGTTGAATCAAAGGAAATTGTACACGGAAAAAAGGATGTTGTTTTGGTAGAAGCTTCCCTGGTTTGGCTGAAAAAGGTTGTGGATAAGAAGAGGATTTATATAATCCTACAACAACAGTTGGAGTAGACATAGTTGCAAAGTTATTTTAGTCTTCCTCAAGATCGAAGAAGGCCCATAAAATTGAAAGTAAAAGAAAAAGTGCGGAATCGCTTTCCTAACGCTAAAACAATAGAGGAGAAGTGCAAAGACTAGTTTTAAAACTTCTTAAAACAACTCAGATAAACACATATAGGGTAACAAGAGTAACATAAATAAGCAATCACAGATAACACCAGATTTATGTGGGAAAACCCTTTCGGGAAAAAAACCCACCACACCAAGAGAAGAAACTTTGTATTACAGTAAAATAAATTACAAACAAAGCTCATAGTCCTCACTCTCTGATAGTTAGCTCACAACAACAAACTTGATTTTTCATGCACTCACTGTTACAATACCTCTTTCAGTATAGAATGAATAAAACTCTCTATCCTATCTCACACTCTCATCGTCACCCTTCGTGACCATATAATGTAATCAACTATACAAGTCATGCATCGCATTAATCATACCAACCAATCGCAAGCCTTAATGATGCATCGTCTACCCAATCAAACAATTTGATCTTTTGACTGATCTACCTTGCAGTCATGCATTGGGCCGCCTAGGCATTAACTCTCCTTGCCTTAATTGGATTCTGTCATCGGCCGAAACAAGTCTTGCATTTACTGCTTTCAATGCTCCAAACTCCGACCAATTAGATGTTGATTTCATTCCACATGCTACCTCTCTACTTGTTCACTGCTTCCAGTCAGGTAAGACCGGTCAACACAAGTGATAGTCATCTCTTACCGTGCTACCTCCCCGAGTTAAAGCAGCCACCATGTTATGGTGCTGACACCATGGTACCGCTCCAAGGTTGAAAAACCTCCACGGTATGGCAGTGCCACCGCCCAACCGCAGGACCATCCTAACACCCTCTTGGTATCAAGGTAATGACATGGCTACCAGCCTATCGCTTTACACTGCATCATCGACGAGCTTGGATCGACCTTCCATGGTATGGTAGTGCCACCACCTAATCGCGAGGCTAAGCAAAGCCTCCCATGATATGGCGATAACCGCCTGTACCGACTTTCGAGCTCCACCGTGCTACCACGCCCCGACCACAAGATCTCCGCGATAAGGAGGTAACTATTATCTCTAACCGCCAAGGCTTATCACGCCACCGCGACATGGCTGAAAGGCCATTGTGATGTGGCGGTAAGTGAACTTCGCTTAACTATCTTCATTCACTGTGGCCACCGCGCCACCAACGAGCACCCCCCGCGATAGGGAGGTCAGGCTTTGCACTAACTGCACTCGTCAACCATGCTACCACCATCCCAAGACGGAGACCCCACGGTATGGAAATAAAACCACCCAACCACGGTCAGACCAACAGAGGCCCGCGGTAAGGCGGTAAACCGCCATACCATGCCTCTATGAAACTCTCAATGGTAGAGAAGTAAAGGTCGAGAAAGGGATGATAATTTCACCAAGTATTTTCAGAGGTGCAAGCCAAAAGTTGAGGCACATATTCCCAACAAGCTCCCACTTGATGAAGAATTCTTGGCTTCCTCTAGACTTCAAAAATTACTGACGATCATAGGCCCCAAGGCCCATTGAGTCTCTGGACCATCTGAACTTTTCTGTGCTCACTAGCTTTGTTAACACATCTGCAACATTCTTCAAAGTGTCAACCTTTTCCAAATAGACCTTTCCATCCTCCACCATGTCTCTAACAAAGTGATGGGCATGTGTAGGATCATCATGGAAAAAATAGGCCCTTAAGTGGCAATAAAATTCAGAAAAATCAGATTTAGACAAATTGACATAAAAATTTGAATAAGTTAACTATATTATTTCAAAAATGTGTAAGAATAGAATCTATTTCAAATTGAATGTAGTTTTTTAAATACTAGGTTTATTTTTATTTTTAAAAAATATATTTGGTGAAAATTTGAAATTTCAATGTTGTAGTACTTGAATTTGAGGGAAAAAAATAAGAAGTAGATGCTTGTTTGACCACCCTAACCACAATTAAATGATAATATTTTTTTATAAGATTTTAGATATAAATATAAGACTCATGTCCCGATGTGATGTATAATTTTTAGTAATTTTTTTCCAAGTAAATAATTAATTATGATATTTTTATTACAACTTTTAAAAATATAAAAACTTGTACGTCTCACCACCTTAACTTGGTCAAAACTTCATGAAATTCATTTTTTTTTTAATAATATAGTATGTGAAGCATAGAATGTGATGCATGTTTCAAATTCAAAAAATGTGATACCCTTTGAAAGATATAGATGTTTTTCAATCAGCCTATCAATCAGGACTTTAGTCGTAATTCAGATAGAAAATGAATAATAATAATTTATTAAATTAAAAGTAAAGCATAATTTATATTGGTGGAAAGATAAGAATCTCCTTTAAAAACCTTTTTCGTTTCATCAATTTTGGGTAAAAAAAAAAGTCGTCAACCACATGGAATATTATATCACTTGTACATATCGCCACTTTTTAGCCCATCATGATCCTGCACATACCCTGATACTGCACATCAATGTGCTTTGTCCTAGAATGGAAATTCAGGTTCTTTGCCAAACAAATGGAACTTTGACTATCATAGTAAATTGTAATCTTCCTTGCACTAAAACCAATATCAGAGCACAATCGACTTAGCCAAACTGCTTCTTTACAGGCATGTGTTGCTGCCATGTATTAACCTCTATAGTAGATAAAGCGACTACAGCCTACCGCTAGCTCATCTAACTAACTGCACCACCATTTAACATGGAAGTATATCTACTAGTGGATTTTCTATTGTCAATGTCCCCTATCCAATCATAATCCACATATCCCTGAATGATGAGTGTTCTTTGTGATGCAACCAAACAACCATGGTAATACATAGCATATTTCGAAGTCCCCTTCAAATATCTGAACACTCTCTTCACAACATCCCAATGCGATCTTCCACGATTTTCCACAAAATAGCTGAGAACTCCCATTGCTTAGGCAATGTCTGGTCTTGTACAAATCATTGCATACATTAGACTACCAACAACGCTTGCATAAGGAACCTTGGTCATATCCTCCATCATAGTAGCATATTTTGGACAATATTCAATAGATAGCTTTGTTCCCTGCATAACTGGAACAACTAGCTGCTTGAAATCATCCATACCAAATCTCTCAAAAAATGTATTGACATACTTACTCTGACTTACCCACAGATTTTTGCTTGTTTTGTCCTTGGTTATCTTCATCCCCAAAATATACCTTGTTGCACCTAGACCTTTCATTTCAAACTTTGCAGAACACTGAGATTTAAGATCAGAAATCATAGACTTACTATGTCCTATGAACAACATATCATCCACGTACAGGGTAATAATAAGCACACGATCATTTTAAGACTTATAATAAACACAATGATCAAATTTTGATCTCACAAATCCCATAGACAACACAAAAGTGTCAAATTTATGGTACCACATTCTAGGAGACTGCTTCAAAGCATACAAAGATTTCTTTAATTTGTAGACCAGACTTTGTTTACTTTTTTCAACGAAGTGCTCAGGCTGGGACATATAAATTTCTTCTTCTAGCTCTCCATGGGAAAATGTTATTTTCACATCCATTTGCTCAATCTCTAAGTTATACGCGGCTGCAAGTGACAAAATAAAACAAATAGATGTCAGCTTAGCTACAAGGGAAAATATTTCCCCATAATCAATTCCATCTATTTGGGAAAATCCCTTTGTAACCAACCTTGCCTTATGCTTTTCTACACTTCCATCTAGACCAGTCTTCTTCTTGAATACCCATTTACAACCCATAGGCTTTTTCCCTTCAGGCAAAGGTACCAAATCCCAGGTTTTATTTTTATTCAATGATTCCATTTATTCATTCATGGCTTCCAACCAAGAATTTGAATTAGACATGCTAATAGCTTCTTTTACAGTCCTAGGCTCATCAGTGCTAGTAATCAAAGCATACGAACAATTTGAATCTAACATAGAGAAACCATACCTATCAGGTTGTCATTTTTCACGTGTAGACCTTCTTACTAACTGAGGTTGTGGTTCTTCATCTTCAGAACTCTCAGAGTTGCTTGAACTCTCCTCAGTTTTAGGTACACCATGTAGTTCCTATTTTTCTGGTGTTTGAGGAATCTGAACTACACCATTCTTCTTTTCTCTTTTATTTGTCTCTAACTATGGATCAGCTATTGAAGGTTTCAACTCACAAAATATTACACTCTTGTTGTACAAAACCTTCTTAGTATCAAGATTCCAAAGCTTGTATCCCTTCACCCCAACCCCATAGCCGATGAAGATACATTTAACAAAAATTTTCTCCAACTTTGATCATTTCTCATTGGGCACTTATACATATGCCTCACAGCCAAATACATGAATATGTCTCAGTGAGGACTTCTTATCGAACCATGCTTCCAAAGGTGTCTTGTCAACTAGAGCATAACAAGGTGAACAATTTACTAAGTAACATGTTGTAGCCATAGCCTTAGCCCAAAACTTCTGCCCTAGACTAACACTGCTCAACATGCTCTTTTCCTTTTCCATCAGCATCCTGTTTAACCTTTCAGAAACTCCATTATGTTGTGGAGTATAAAGTGTAGTTTTATGCCTTTTAATCCCATGGTCTTTACAGTATCTTTCAAAATCTACAGTCGAAAACTCACCGCCATTATCCATCCTCAAACATTTTTTTTCCTTCCAGTTTTTTTCTCTACCAAGTTTTTAAACTCTTTAAAATGGCTAAACACTTCTAATTTACTCTTAAGAAAGTATATAAATGCCCTTCTCGCATAGTCATCAATAAAGGAAACATAATATCTAGAATTTGATAATGAAGGAACATTAATTGGACCAAACACATCAAAATGAACATAATCCAGTACACCAAAAGATTTACGAGGACTCGAATAAAAAGAAACATGGTGTTGTTTTCCATAAATACAGTGTTCGCAAAAAATAAACTCAAGGTTACAATTATCAAACCCTTCAACAAGATTTTTATTTTTCAAGGTTTTTAAACCTTTCTCACCTATGTGACCGAGTCTATGATACCACAACATGGTCTTCTCTACTGGGAGTTTCACCTCCAAAGAATTTGTAGCCAGAGAAGCATCTTCATCTTCCTCTACATGAATAAATTTTCTTGACTTTATAGAGTTGTTCGTGTATTGAACATGACATGCATCCAGCTTGTATAAAGTGTCAGTACGTACACCATTGCACCTCTAGCCATCTTACATCCTTTAATTGAGAAAGAAACTTTCACACCAGCATCATCTAGCTTACTGATAGAAAGTAAGTTACGAGTAAAACTTAGTATGTGCAGTACACCACCAATCCTTTTGATTCTACCCTCAGGGAGCTGTATTTTGACTCTTCTACGACCAACAATCTCCAATGTTGAATCACTCGCCAGGTACACCTTTCCACCATCATACTTCTCGTACTTAGTGAACCATTCTCTATGAGACATCATGTGAAAGGATGCACCTGAGTTAACCAAACAGACATCATCTGATGCCTGAGTTGCTAAAGTTGCAATGAAGGTGTATATGCATCACTCTGAGAATATTCATTGTCTAAAGAATTACTCTTCTTCTTCTTCTTCTCCTTACAATCCTTTCAGATATGACCAAGCTACCCACAGTTCCAACAGTTCACCTTGGAATTTTTACCAAGAGACTTTGATCTCACTACAAATTTTGATTTGCACTTCTTGTCCTTCTTTTTGCCTTTCTCCTTTGATCTACCTCGAACAACAAGAGTCTCTTTGGCCATCTCTGAAGACTTACTTCGCATCTCTTTAGACATAAGTGGGGCAACAATGTCTTCCATCTTGAAAATAGTGGTCGTACTTCCAATAGCCATTACAAGATGATTCCAAGTGTTAGGTAACGAACATAATAGGAGCATGCAATGATCCTCCTCCTCAATCTTCACACTCACATATGCCAACTGAGCAACACTCATATTAAACAAGTTCATATGGTCTACAATAGATGCACCTTCTTCCATCTTCAAAGAGTACAACTTCTTCTTCAGGAATAACTTATTTACTAGACTTTCCCTAATAAATATCACCAAGCTTCTTCCATAATGAAGCTAAAAAATTCTCCTCACATGGAAATTCAGGAGTAAAAAATCGGCCAAGCTAAGTCTTATCAAACCTCTCGCTTTTCTATCTACAAGGTCCCAATCTTCTTGCTTCATACTTTGTGGCATAGTTCGAGACACAGCAACCTAGACGTCTCTATCCACAAGTAAGTCTTCCATTTTGAGTTTCCATAACTCAAATTTGCCACCATTGAATTTTTAAATCTCTACTCTACCTGATGTACTTGCCATCTCAAACAAAACTAGGTTCTAACTTTGCAAGACTCCCACTGAAACAGTATTAGCACAAAAAACCAGCCTTACTAACAAGGATAATACAATTGGCCAGGCTCTAATACCACTTGAAAGGAAAAGAAGAGGTGTGGAATCGCTTTCCTAATGCTAATAAAATAGAGGAGAAGTACAAATACCAGTTTTAAAACTTCTTAAAACAACTGAGATGAACACATACAGGGTAACAAGAGTAACATAAATAAACAATCACAGATAACACTAGATTTACGTAGGAAAACCCTTTCGAGAAAAACACCCACCACACCAAGAGAAGACACTTTGTATTATAGTAAAATAAATTACAAACAAAGCTCATAGTCCTCACTCTCTGATAGTTATCTCACAACAACAGACTTGAGTTTTTATGCACTCACTGTTACAATACTTCTTTCAATATACAATGAATACAACTCTCTATCTTGTCTCACACTCTCACCGTCACCCTTAGTGACTATATAATGTTATCAACTTTACAAGTCATACATCACATTAATCATACCAACCAATCACAAGCCTTAATGATGCATCATCCACCCAATCAAGCAATTCAATCTTCTGACCAATCTGCCCTGTAGTCACGCATCAGGCTGCCTAGGTATTAACTCGACTTGCCTTAATTGGATTTTGTCATCGGCCAAAACACGTCTTGCATTTACTGCTTTCACTGCTCCAAACTCTGACCAATCAGATGTTGATTTCTTGCCGCATGCTAACTCTCTATTTTTTTGCCACTTCCAGTCAGGTCAGACCGGTCAACACAAGTGACAAACATCTCTTACCGTGCTACCTCACTGAGTAAAAGTAGTCACCACAGTACCATTCCAAGGTTGACAGACCTCCACGGGATGGTAGTGCCACCGCCCAACTGTAGGTCCATCCTAACACCCTCACAGTATTGAGGTAGTGACATGTTTTCCAGTCCATTTCTTTACACCGCATCACCGTTGAGCTTAGATCGACCTTCCATGGTATGGCGGTGCCACCGCCCAACCGCGAGGCTAAGCAAAGCCTCCCACAGTGTGGCGGTAGCTGCCTGTATCGACTGTCGAGCTCCACCATGCTATTGTGCCCTAATCGCAGGACCACCCTGATAAGGAGGTAATTGTTATCTCTAATCGCCAAGGATTACCACGCCATTATGGCATGGTCGAAAGGCCATCACGGTGTGGCGGTAAGTGACCTTCGCTTAAGTGTCTTCGTTCACCGCGGCCACCGTGCCACCAATGAGCATCCCCCGCGGTAGGGAGGTAAGGTTTCGCACTAACTATGCCCATCAATCGTGCTACTGCCATCCCAAGATGGAGACCCTGCGGTATGGCAGTAACACCACCCAACCACGGTCAGACTGACAGAGGCCCGCAATAAGGCGATAAACCGCCATACCACACCTCTATGAAACACTCTCAATGGTAGAGTGGTAAAGGATGAGAAAGGGATGATAATTTTGCCAAGTCTTTTCAGAGGTGCAAGCCAGAAGTTGAGGCACTTGTTCCCAACAAAAATGTCAAGGATGTTGATTGATCTTGCCTCTGGGAATCAAATACTAGAGATTGTAGACCCCATGAAGGATTTGAACGATGATGAGATAACTGAGGCTGATTACAAGATCACACATGTTGATATGGGGCCTCAAACATTAGAAGGTGATGTGTATCATGCAAATTATTCAGTCAACACTTTAATTAAGCTTGTAAAGGAAGAAAGGAAAGAGAAGGTTTATTTACAATCACAATTTCTTGATTTGAAGAATTTCATTTCTTCTCTGGTTCCCTTTGCTATATCCAATGAAGCCTCAAGTTCTCATGGAATAGATGTTGATGCATCTTCTATGCAATCACTCAAAAAAAACCTTGGCTATTCTAAAGTTGTTGATGAGTGGATAGATTAGATGTTTGAGGAGATTACTCTTTTTATCAATAAGTCTGTGCTTTTTTACACCCAGGTTGTTGAGAAGAGAAAAGAATTAATGTCAGAGTTAAAACAGATCTGGAAAGATCAAACTAGCCTCTCTGTACTCTCACAAGAGATAAAAGAATTGATTTCCATGGACCAGATAAAGTTGGTTAATGAGAAGATTGTGAATGATCCTAAGGAACTGGACTCTTCTTGGACCAATTCACTTGATTGGAAATTGGGTGTTTATGATAAGCCTGTAAATGAGATCTTTGAAGTTCTCGAAAGATATTTGGATGTACTAGTGGAGATTAAGGGCAACTGTCATGACTTGAAGGTCGATATCATCAATGAGTTTGATGAGAATATTTTGGATACCAGGGAAATTTGCCTGAAGTTTAAAGAGGTATTCAAAAAATAGATAGCAGATCCTATCCCTTGAACCAAGGAGTCCATTTCAAAACTTGAAATATTGCAAGTCTACCTCGAGTCTTTTAAAACTGAAGCAAACATGATATATCTGAAACTCTAGTTGAGTCTGAAGCTGCTTTATCCAAGTTGAGAATTGGACTACAAATCCCTAAGACCCGAGAAGTAAATAAATACTTGCAATTGCTTCCAGGTAGAGAGATTACAAGTTTAGGATGAACTCTTGCACAAAGAAGTGGTCATGAATATAGAAGATGAAGAGGCAAGAGCTTAGGCGAGAAAAGTTGATTACTAATTATTTTTAAATATTTCATGACACTTTAGTTTATTTTGGCTCTTTCTAAGTTTAAGAATAATATTATTTGGTATGGTTACTTTCAAGAAACCATTACCTAAGACAATTGGTTATGTTTTAAATAGGGGATTAGTTGATAGTGTTGGGATCTTTTGGGCGAACTTTGATTTTCTCATTAGAGCAAAAAAAAACTTTGTTATCTTGATTTATTATTTTTTGTTATTCTGATATAGAAAACTGTGGTGGATTTTATGCATTTGTAATATTTGAATTATGGTGTATGAATCATTTCTACTTATGTCAAGAATGTTCTGCTATGAGTGATTTATTATTGGAATGGCTTATGCTTTGAAGTGGTTGCATCGCTATGGTACGATTTATCTGTGAATGTTGTGGTGATTTTAATTCTATATTAAGTCGTGGATTATTTCAGTTTTGTTTCATGAAATACGTTAATGCCTTTAAATCTTTCTAGTTAAAAGCCCCTTCCTTTACTTGCTTTCTAGTTAAAAGCATCTCTAGTTAAAAATTATTCATTGGATATCAAACGAAGGTAGCTGCCACCTTTTAAAATAAAAAAAGAATTAGTTTGAAAATTATATCATTACTGATTCAACTGTGGTTACATTTGTCACCTCTAGTGGGTGTGAGAATACAGAGTGAGGTGATAAATCTATCAACCAACAAACATATAAATTGAAACACCAATATGATACAGATATCTATAGCCTTTTTGCTACAACATTATGATATTTATAAACTTTTCTGAAACAACATTATGATATAAATTGAAACAATTCATTATTATACTTGTAAAAGTCATTATAATTGAAGAAAAACTAAAGCTTACATCTAATTCATTTAAGTGTAAATTAACAAGGCTATATGAAACAAAAAAATTATATATCTCTACCATATATGTCCATCTCTATAATAGTTAATATTTATACCAATTTTTTTCTATCTCTACAATTTATAATTATTCTTGAGATTTGAGAGCTCTTTGAGTGATGGAGAGTTTGTTTCAAAGGAAAGACATGGAGACAACATCATATTAAAAATGACATAAATAGTAGTTGAAGGCTAAGTTGGTAGTTAAGGAGGATTCTATGTGACCCACTCTGACCAATAGAAAATTTTGGGACAATCTATAATTTATTTTCTCTATAAAATCAACAATGATACCTCATTTGCACTTACACTAGAATCGAAATTATATTTAAAACCAAATTTGATTTCAAAGCCAAATCAGTTTGGAAAGCAGATTACAAAATAAATTTACCAATCTTTGGAAGTAGATTTTTATTTTTTGTATTAAGGAAATGCATATACAAAGAATAAATAGTAGTTATAAAAGTGTGAAGAGAAACTGTACCAAAAGAGTAACCATTACAACATAGAGAATTGTACTAACAAACAAAACTCAGAAAAACAAGACTAAAATATATAGCAACAACTTAAATAGTTCCAATAAGCTGAAATATTACAACAATACAACATTATACATATTGGAAAATGGAACTTAAACTTTGACTGATACAAACTCCTTTTTTGCTCAACAACTATCCAACTTGCAGTTTGATTTGTCAAATTTGATAGCTCAATTTAAGGCTCTTCAAAGCCTCATTTTGAAGCATAGAAAACATGGCAGCAAGAAACAAATATATATCAAAGTAAAGCCTTAAAAATATAACTTCTTGATGATCATCATTGATAGTAAAAAAAAATTTGCATTTATTTCTCCATATATGTAACAAAATAACATGTCTCACACTAGGGGAGAGGACCTAGTAGTTGTGCACCCTAACTTCATACTTCTAATTATCCTACGTGAAAATTTCAAATCACTCCCAATTTTTTACAAAAACTTACTTGGCAAGCCCGCTACTTATAACTTTTGTTTCAGGGCCACATCATCAAATACGATGCCACATTAACATGCTTTTGTCAAGATGTCCAAAAAGACCCAAAAAAAAAAGTGCTACCAATACTTGTGCATTCACATCATGGGTAGTTGAGTGTTGATGTGGCATCGCATGATTGGTTGCTTTTTAGATCAAAGGCATACATTTTGTTTAAACTAGGATGGTCATGTCACAACTATTGGGCATTATATAAACAACTACTATCACAACTATTTAAACATGCTCAACTACTGGGTCTTCTCCCCTATCAACAATTCGATTATTATAAAGACTAGCCCCTAGAAGAGCTTCTTTGCAACTTAACTTATGAGTAAAGATAGCAGAAAAATCACTGAACACAAAATTCCATAGCTTTTTAATCAACTGGAAGTTCCAAAAAATTATATGCTTTATATCTTCATGGTTGTGACAAAATGGACAATTAGTTGGTTGGATCATAATACATTTTAGCTTGTCCCCAAAGACAGTTTAAAATGTAGTATCTTCCGGACAATTAATTAAACATTAAAATTAACTTTAGATTTTTAAATTTGAACAGATAATTTTAACCAGAACCTCTCACTGAATTTTCACTTCCATTTAGCATTCAAATGTGACTTGAAGGAGAAATTAGGAAGCAACTTCAAATATATGTTTTTTAAAGGAAACAACAAGAAAGGGTATGAAGACAACCATGATCAGTCCTTGAAAATATTGCAATGGTTTGAGTTCAGAGTTTCATAAACAAGCTCCAACGACACCAAAGATTGCACAAAGATTAAAAAAACTCCATGTTTGTTGCTAAAAGTGAACTGATTTTTAACCTCATTCCATGATCAACTCATTGATTGGAAGTTCCATAAATTGCCAACATTACAGACCCCTTTTCGAAACAAAGAAAATGAATGCTTCGGGACGCTTAAGAGTGTGTTATGTCTCTGTTATAATCAGGAGCTTCTCGTTGTTCTTGCTATCGACTAGGAAGGGATTGGGTTTTTGTATGTAAGTGTTCGGTTGGTATCTTATTGCTTTGCATTGTTAGATTGTGTGGGACAGATGCCATTGATACCTGGTTCATGTGAAAAATCTTCGGAAGTAGATTGCCAGTCAGACACTTTTGAATTAAATTCATCTGCAACTCATTATGATTTAGATTTGAAGACTTGACAAGCTATGATTTTTAACTCGTCATTGAGATAAGAAGACTTGGCAATCAGATTATACGGAGTGGCGGCGGCATCTTGGGAAGACTCGTACCACAGTCACACACTTTATTGAATTAAAGTCATCTGTAACTCATTATGATGGAGATTTGACAAGCTATGATTTTTAACTCCTCATCGAGATAACTAGACTTAAATTCTTCATTTGTACAATCAGATTATATGGAGTGCCTGTGATGTGATACCGCCGCCACTAGAGCATTATAAACAGCCTATAATTTGATATGACGTTCGTTACACTGACTGTGAGATTATATAGAGATTTTTGAGGTATTACAGCTTTCAAGGCCGTGACTCAGATTAGCGAACAACAATCAATTGCATTTGCGGAGCTCTTTTAAGGCAGAATTCCGTGGGCGCTTATAGAGGACTACCTCCTCATAAAATACATGACATATATGGCTCAAGTAGGTCGAAGGTAAAAATCAAATTAGTAAAAAGAAAATGGATTTTGGCTTAATATGACGAGAGGTGGTTTAAAGCACTATATAATTTGCATCGTCTTCAATTCACGAGGAAAACATTAAAAGAGAGCCGACTTCTGCAATTACCAACAAAGAGCTGACTTCACATTATCAGAATTATCATAATGATGAATAAACAAATAAAAGGGTCTTCAATAGGTACAGTCGCCATATCTTTCTCCTTCGAGGGATCATTCTCTATCATTTTTTTCCTTGAAAGCATCAAAATTAGTTATGAAATAAGTGTCTTTGGGTGCTAGCCTTATCATGAAAAGGATTGTCAAGAGTAAATGTCTTAACTTTTGGTATGGATTTGGCCTTTTTTGGATAATGGGAGTAAGTGTAGGATATAAATAGAAGAGTAGATCTGAATATATTTTGGAGAAATTTAATAAAATATCAAAATAAGAATATGAAGGCTGTTTTTATATGAAAATGAACATTTAAATTAATTATTTGATTAATTAACATTTTAAAAAAATATTTTGGAGGCACAGTTATGTTGGCTGCATCCTTGCAATTGGGTTGTTATGTTTGTATAAGTTTTAATGGGGATGCATTATGACTTCAATGGACTGTGGAAAACTCATACCAACTAGAGCTGTATGATGGCGATTCTTAGTTTTTATTTCTCAGTCCTTTTATTGGACTGATATTTATTCTATTGTATTTTTCTTTTAATTTCTTTCAATGTAAACATAAATTATTTGGTTAATTTAAATAGATTCACATTTGAAATTAATCAAACTTTAATACATACTAATTTAATTGAATTGGGTCAATAAATTGACCCCACTTATGCCCACATTAAACCAATCCAAATGTGAAAAAGGGACAAATATTGGAATCCTAATATACAATAATTTATTTCAATTCATTAGTCCCAACTATAGGTTTAATTGAATGAATTATTTGCTTCTTTGAATGAATTACTTGCTTCCTTGACAAGAAATGTAATTGCAATTGGTAAAGTCCATTTCCCACTAATTGGTTTGGATAGGTTTTGTGGGATATAATTAGCCACAATTATTGCCACAACCCCTTTATATTGTTAAGTTTAGTTTTTCCTTTTTTTTTAAATATTTTCTTGTTGAATTAAAACCTTAGGAAAATTTATTAATTAAATATACACTCAAAAGACTCTTTAATGGTCAAAGAAGCATTTAAGAAGATGCTAAAATAAAATTTTATTTAACCAATTGATTACTCACCCTAAATATCTATTATGCTACATGTTATAAACTTGATGTTCATGTACACATTTGTAAAAAATTTAGAGGCCTTAACAACGTATTACACAAGGATGACTTTTCATTACTTAATGCTAATATGATCATAGATTTGACCAATAGTCATGAGATTCTATCTTTTATGGATGGATTTTTAGGCTATAGCTAAACCCCGAGAAACCTCCAAGACTAAAAAAGACTGCATTTATTACACCATGGGTAAATTTTTCATTATGTCATCATGCCCTTTGGATTGAAAAATAATGGAGCTATATACCAAAGGGCCATGATACTAATGTTCCATCATCTCATGCACGAAATTTACAAGATTATGTGTAGGTCATTTTAGGAAAATCTAAGAAAATAATATATCACATCCAAGATTTAAGATTTTTTTTAATGTCTTTGATAGTACAATGTTAGATTAAATCTTAAGGAATACATCTCCAAGCTTATAATGGGTTACACATTGGGTTTCATTATATCTCAACAAGGCATCAAGATTAGCGATAAAATATTGATATTAATTTTAGCAAATGCTCTTTTATAGTCACATCTTACCTCTGCTTGCTTATACATGTATCTATTGATTTAGCTACATATTTCTAATTGTCAAATGGCACCATTAATTATCTATATTTACCTTTTTATTAGGGTAGTTAAATATTGTTATGATATTTTATGTACACATACTATTCATTATGTCTTATCTCATGATCATATCACACTAGGGGAATCATACCTTCCCATTTTACTATGTGATCATATTGAATGTTGGATTCATATTATTGACAACATAACCTTTTGTTGTGTCCTCAGCACACACACCCTATTCGGAACGGGGACCCTCTCTTTCCTTCGCTTTGTAGGGTCATTTTGTCACTGCCTCATTTTGCGTGCCCCCATTTTTGGTGTCCTAGATGGTCAGCGTGCCTCTGAAGTCTCATCCTAGGTTGACCATGTTTCCTCCCCTTCAAATTTGTTGAGTCCTAAATCCTCCAGGAATTCCTTTGGAATTTTTCCTTTTGCTAGGTGGTTGTGGGAACTTCCGGGCCTAGCTCGCCAAGTTTCCCTTGCCGATTTTCCTTGTTGCATTTTCTCTTTTGAGCGGCCGTTTGCCTGCATCCTTTTGGTGTCCGGGGCCCACCGCCTTGGTCACCATTATAACTTTGAAAAATTTCTGACCGTCCTTCACGACTGTCGGGCCTAGCCCACCGGAGTTCCTTGCTCGGGGTTCCTCCATTTATTCGCTGTTTAAAACGGTCGACGACCCGCATCTCTTCGTCCATCGGACCCTGGACCCCTCTTGCTATTGGTTTTCCACTTGGAATTTTTGGTGGCCATAAGCTCGCGTCTTTCCAGCCTCCGGGTTCCGGACCTCCCATCATCGTCCTGAAATTTTAACTCACCAAACTTTTTGTCTATCGTACCTACATTAATTAGCTGCATTAAATGCACTTAAGCGTATAAAAAATCATGTCGACATGTCATTTTCACATGTCAGGAAGTTCAAAGCAGTGCAAATATCTCCCATCCTTCGCATCCTTCTCGCTCGGTGCCTCTCTTCGTCGTTCTTCATAGATTCGCCAACTATATTCATCGGGTTCTCAAGGTGAGTTCGTCGTCCGACCTCCTGTTACGTTTTTTGTGATTTCATGATTAGATAACATATGAAAAGTGCTAAAATTGTATGAATCTGATAGAAGAGGGGTAATTTTACAAAACCCATGTAATAGAATTTTAAGAAACCCCCTCAAATCACCAAGTGGTTGGCCTCGGAACTTCGTCGTCCCGACACCGTTCTTCCTAAAGGGCGCTCACACCCTCTGGGTCCGAATGTTCCCTCTGTCGAAGAAAAGATTAACACAAAACATAACTCTGACGATGAGATGCCTCACGGGTTTCAGACCCTGGAACTTTGCCTCTAAAGTGTCGTCCCATTTTCGCTATTTCAAATGGCGTTTATGCCTCGCCTATTCGAGCCTCAGGGCCCGCCCTGTTGTTCGCCGTTGGGTTTGCAAAGTAACTGTCACATCCAAATGCCCATTGAGTCCCGATTTGTGGACCTCCTTCTACGGACCGTCGTTGCATCATTTCTATTTTTAATGGCCTTGGGAAGACTGTCTTCTGGTCCCCAGACCCCGATAGTTTTTCTGTCACGTGAATCAAAAGCAAGGAACTTAAGTCCTCAACCCTCGTTGGGCCCTGACCACTAGACTCCGTCCCGTTTCGACTGTCCAAAACCAAAAACTCAGATTGTCCTTCTGGCATCTGGGCCCCGATGCTCTGATCGCCATCAGCATTCAATGAAGAAATTATGATGCAAAGTCCACACTCGGGTCTAGTCTGTTGGGTTGCTCCCACTGGAATTCCATTTGTGACCCGCCATTTATCACGACCAACCTCCAGTAGCTTTTTGACCTTCGCGGTTCGAGCACCCAAATGACTAAAGAGTTACAAAATTGACCAGCCGTCCTTCAGCCCCGCGAGTTTCGGACCCTAGAACTTCGCCCCCGAAATGTCGTTTCACCAAGGCCATTCCAAACGGCTAACACAAGCCAACTTTCCCTCCTCATGGCTTCAAGTGCCCTAATGATGGTCCAAATGACTTCCAATCTGGAAACGAACATTAACCCACATGCTTAAATTGGACCCTCTCCCACATAAACATTTCAAATCATCCAAATATGAGGTCGGGAGAATCCATCTGGATTGCCCTGCCCTATTCGCCCTTCAAACAAAATTCTGACTAGAGAAATCCAGCCTCTTAGGCCCACACCATTCAAGCTCCCTCCAGTGATTCACTCATGGTAATCTTGATAAAATGTTACATTTTTTGAATGATGAATTATCCAATCTAACGATGTCTTGAATGGATTTGACTAACATTTGTGTCATCATGCTTGATTATGCTTACCTTGCCTTTGTGTGCAAAATATATGGAATCAGGTGTAGAAACCTCAGGGGAGGTCACAGAAAAGGACAAAGGAAAGAAAATAGGCAAGGCCCCTCATAGAAAAGAAGACAAAGATCAAATGATGTACCAGTTCCAAGGGGAACCATTGCAATCTAGAGTCACTACCAAATGCAAAGAGATCTCTGACACTAATATTGGACATGTGGATATTGATGATTTCACACAAAGGGTTAGGGTCAACCCCAAGATGGAAAGTGCAAGGATAATCAGAAGCAACGGGATAGCTAAGGTTGCAGGTTTCCCTCCCTCTTTGGTTGCCCCCGAACTAGTGATGTCTTACAGGGAGGCATATCAACCAGAAACTAGAACAATAGTAGACAAAGATGGGAACATGTTGGCCGACATGTCTGCCAAGGGAATAACAAAGAATTTCCATATCCCTACCTTCGGGGAGATGGAATTACCAACTATAAAAGAGTACAAGGAGATGTGGGACGAAGACCCCATGAAATGCAAAAAGATTTTAAATAAAAATTGGCTCAAAGAGAAGAAGAGGCAGACGACTACCATGAGCACCCTATATATGAGCATCGACTAATTGACAAAGTTGTCTATGAGTCCTTTGGTGATGGTGACAAGAATTTGGATGCAAAGATTATTGATGAAATCTTCGACCCTGAACTTGATGAGGAGCTAACCAAGCAGCTCAAGGAGATTGAGGAGAAGGAGGTTGAAAGATAGCCTATTATTGAAGAAAAGACCACCACAATAGAAATAGAGGGCAATAGGTCCCCAATAGAAGAACGTGACCGAAACCCTAGGCATGAGGAGGAGGTGCTACCTCACGGTGAATCCAAAGAAAAGGAAGAAGATAAGCTTGAAGAAGAGGTTGAAACTCATGAGAATCCAGACAGTGAGCAGCTCGAGGAGCACGAGTATGATGAGGAAAAAGAAGAAAAGGACGTTGAAGGGGAAGTCAGCCCCAAGGAACGCCTGCTCATCAAGGTCCCCATCAAATGCATGGTGTTCATCCAAGACTCTGATGAAGAAAAGGAGGATACAAGGACAAAGAAAGAAGCTCTTAATGGTAAAGATATTGAAATCAGAAAAGATGAAAAGGAGGGTGCCCAGGAATCACCCAAGGGAAAGTCCTCAATGCCCGATTGGTTGGAAAAGCAACTAGAAAAGAAGGCTCCTACTCCTAAGGACCCAAAAACAAGATTAGAGGCTATATTGGCCCAAGCTCAGATTAGCACCAAGAAGGAGAAGAAACCTAGAATCAGATCAAAGGTAACGATGGATTCCTTCGGATCCAGAGCAATACAAATAGCTACGGCAGTTGTGGGAGAACAAGGAATAAGCTACAACATCTCCACCATCGACTTGGGAGTGACCACTAGGGAACAAAAGCTAAATCACCTCCAGGAATCCGTCGGTGGTGCATCTAATTCAACAAGATAAGGTCTCAAAGGAAGAGCTCAAGGCAGAGGTGGCTGATCTAACAACCTACATCCAACAATGGTCGTCAACGGAAGAACAACCTACCAAATCTTTGGCCCCACCACAATTTTTGTCCAAGGAACAAATAGATAAGCTAGAAAGGAGAAAGAACTTGGATAAGACCACATAGAGCTGGTTTCGACAGGTCTTCAATACTGGAAACATGGGCATCAATCACGTTGTTCAGATGACAAACAAGTTCTTAGATGTATAAAAGTCTCTTGAGGGTACAAGGAAACTTTGCACTAACTTCCCAAGGAAACTTTGCACTAACTACCCGAAGATTGAGGCTATCCTCAAATTTCCAAGCGATATTTGGGAAAAGGAGTTTGCATTCAAGGAGGATGATCATTAGCTGATGGATGTATGGAAGCGAGATTTTGAAAATCAAAAAGAAAGGTTGGAGCAGGTGCTTGAAAAGGTAAATCCAGATATCGATTGGGCCAAGGAGGTTTGGACATATTGTTTTTGATACTTGAAGCTAATGACAAGATACGATGTGCTTGTTGTCCAAGTTAATCCAGAGAAGATAAAGCCTCATTTCTAAAAGAGGATAGAAGATGGGATGTTTGGTGAGGTTACTACTGATTTCATGAATTTTTCTGCTCGAGCCTTCACCTAGTCTGAGCTGTTCAGTGGCCACGCTGCCAAGTATGATGAAGACTGGGAAAAACTCATTGACAACTCCAAGGAATGGAGTTACCAGGTGCTGCAATCTGAAATTATAGAAGTTGATAAGCTCCAGCCAGTGATTCTGAAATTCATGGAGTATGCTTCTTTGAAGAAGCAGGAAGGAAACCCTATTATTGGTGCAGAGTTTCTAACAAAATAGCTACAACAAAGGCAATAAAAAAAAGACAAAATGCTACAGTGCTACCACTAGAAGCCAAAATAGGGATAGGGACAAGATTGTATTTTAAAATGTAATATATTGTGGGGGTAGGTAGAACCCTAGTTTACAGTGAATCTTGGCCACACAAATGTAAATTAATCTTGGCCATTCATTCTACTTTTGGGACACTATAAATTGTGGGTCTCCTCTCATTTTCAAGGGAGAGCTAAGTTGCTGTAATGACATGCTGTAGAAACTTTAATAGAAATACATTTACTTTGGTGGATTTTTGAGTTTCTTTGCATGTTTCATGATTCTTCTCTCATAGTTAGATGATTTAGTTAGATTTACTTTCTTGTTTCAGTTACTTTTAGTTAGATTTGGTAGATTCAGTAATGTTGTTCTATGGTTGTAAAGATTTATGTTGTGTTGATGCCTTCTTAGTCCATACTTTTGGTTGTTTGCTACTAGTAGATGCCCGTGTAAAGTTAGTCTAGACTTAAATTCAAAGCTGCTTTAAAATTTTCTCTTTCTTCATGCATGTACATGGTGAATGAATGATGAAACATTTGCAGACCTTAGAAGATAGCACAAATTTCATGACACTGTGAAATTTCTAGTTAAGTGGAATTTTGTTTTAGGAAGCTGTCCATAGTAGAAACCTCCATGATCACTGTTCATTCGTAGTTGCTTGTCTAGGAACCTCCTCTCTTCCTTGCCTTTTTTTTTTTTTTTAATAAGTAACCTAAGCTAAGGTTCATAGCACATTGTAAAGCCAAATCTTAAATCGAAACAGGATTTCAAGATCGCTGTCCGAACCTACAACAAAGTGTGCATCAACTTCTGACTTCAAGAACTTCATTCAAAGACTCAACTTTCTTCCAGCCTAACTTCTATAATTCCACCCTATGATTACCAACAAGATCACATTAAACATAAATTGAAGTATTCCATGCAAGTCATGACTTGCCACTTGAGAGACCTTGGGGTAATTTTCAGCAACTTGTGTTGGAGATTTCCTTTCAAGAGAGGTGATGCACCTATGCATTACTTGTGTTGAGAAAGTGTACCAAAACACCCATCAACAGAACTAGCGCTAGAAGGAGGGCCTTTTGGAGTTAAGTTGGATTGAATTTTGTCTTTCTCCCCTGAGTGTCATGCCCTTACCCCTATAGTGTGCATTGGGTTATGAGTAGTCGGCTTGTGGCTACCTTAACTCTTAATTAAGTCATATTATCATTATTATATTGTTATTTAGTTATTTAGGTCAGCCTAGGGCCTATATAAGGTTATCTAAGTCATCTTAGGTGATATCCTAGGCATAAATTGGTATATATAGGAGGTTGTGAGTCTTATTTGATTATCATGTTGAGTATTTTGTTCTTATTGAAGACTATTGGAGGTATCCCCCTCGAAGTGGATTAGGAGGTTGCCCCCTCAAAGTGGTACATTATTATCAAGTATTTTTAGCATATTTGATATTATATTCTTCTTGTGTAAGTTATTTCATTACACATGGTATCAAAGCATGATCTTGGCACCGTAGAGGCAAGGCAAGGTTTTCTCTCAATATTGAAGGCGATTTTGGGAAGAGCATATCTTTCGTATTTTAGTGAATTTTTTTCTGATTTTTAAAGGGTTTTTGAAGAACATATTAAAGAAACTACAGTCCATATTTAAAATGAATTAGAGTAGAATTGAGTGAATTATTGTAGAATTAGGTTTTCTACACAATTTATTTGGAATTTGCATCTCTCACATCCTTCCAAATTGGAGCTTGAGTTTTATTGGGTTTTTGAATGAAAGGAAAAGCATAGGTGCAAAACGCTTTCCTAACACTAACACAACAGAGGAGAAGTGCAAAAATAAGTTTTAAAACTTATTAAAACAACTAAGATGAACATATACAAGGTAACAAGAGTAAGAGAAAAAAAATTCACAGATATAACACCAGATTTACGTGGGAAAACCCTTTCAGGTAAAAAACCCACCACACCAAGAGAAGACACTTTGTATTACAGTAAATTAAATTACATACAAAACTCACAGTCCTCACTCTCTGATTAGTTAACTCATAGCAACAGACTTGAGTTTCCATTCACTCACTCTTACAATACTCTTACAATATACAATGAATACAACTCTCTTCTATCTTACTTATCTCACTCTCACCGTCACCTTTTGTGACTTATATCAATGTAATCAACTATACAAGTCATACATCACATTAATCATGTCAACCAATCATAGGCCTTAATGATGCATCTATCACCCAATCAAGTAATCCGATCTTCTGACTGATCTTCTCTGCATCGGGCCACCCAGGCATTAATTTCCCTTGTCTTAATCAGATCATGTCACCAGTCGAAACACATCTAGCATTTACTATCTTCACTGCTCTAGACATCAACCAATCAGGTGTTGATTTATTGCTACATGTCGCCTCTCTACTTGTTCACCGCTTCCTGTCAGTTTAGACTAGTCAATACAAGTGACAAACTCCTTTTACTACGCTACCTCTCCGAGTCAAAGCACCCATCGTAGTATGGCGGTGATACCGCCCAACCACGAGGCCATCTTAATACCCTCATGATATGACAGTAAGTCCTTGTCAACCCATCTTCTACCTTTACCACACCACCGTCGAGCCCTGCGAGACATCCTGCGGTATGGCGGTGACTGCCTGTACCGACCGTCGGGCTCCACCATGCTACCGCACTCTGACTACAAGACCTCCACGGTAAGGAGGTAACCGTCCTGACTGACCGCCATGACTTACCGCACCACCATGACATGGCCTGGAGGCCATCGCATTAGGGTGATAAGCGTTCTTCACAAACTGCCAGCCATTTACTGCGACCACTGCGGCTTCTCTGAGTGACACCCGTGGTAAGGCGATAACTGTCATCTTTGATTGTCGCCCTTCACCGTACCACCACGCCATCACCGAACCATACCCGTGATATGGAGGTGAACCTTTTCTTAAATTTCGCCCATCAACCGCTACCACCAGCCTAAGACGAAGACCCCACGGTATGGCGTTAACACCACCCAACTGCAGTCAGACTGACAGAGGCCCGCGGTAAGGCGATAAACCACCATACCACGCCTTTATAAAAGACTCTCAATGGTAGAGTGGTAGAGGCTAAGAAAGATAATGAATTATGCCAAGTCTTTTCAGAGGTCCAAGCCAGAAGTTGAGGCACCTATTCCCAATAAGCTCCCACTTGATGAAAACTTCCTGGCTTCCTCTAGACTTCAAAAATTACTGACGATCATAGGTCCCAAAGCCCATTCAGTTTGTGCACCATCTAAACTTGTTTTTGCTTACTAGCTTCGTTAATGCATCTGCAACATTCCTCAAAGTGTCAACCTTTTCCAAATAGACCTTTTCCATCCTCCACCATATCTCTTACAAAGTGATACTACACATCAATGTGCTTTGTCCTGGCATGGAAAGTGGGAATCTTTGCCAAACAAATGGAACTTTGACTGTCACAACAAATTATAATCTACCTTGCATTAAAACCAATATCAGAACACAAATGACTCAGCCAAACTGCTTCTTTACAGGCATTTGTCGCTACCATGTATTATGCTTTTGTAGTGGATAAACCAACTACAGCCTATCGCTTGCTCATCCAACTGACTGCACCACCATTCATCATGAAAGTGTATCCACTGGTGGATCTTCTTCTATCAATGTCCCCTACCTAATCAGAATCCACATAACCCTGAATGTTGAGTGTTCTCTGTGATGCAACCGATCTGCCATGGTAACACAAAGCATATTTTGAAGTCCCCTTTAAATATCTAAACACTCCCTTCACAACATCTCAATGTGATCTTCCTGGATTTTCCATAAAATGGCTGAGAACTC
>CM021101.1:665375183-665494095 GCA_007115665.2 Sequoiadendron giganteum | reverse complement strand
GCCGTCTCACCTTTCTTTTTCTTGGCTCCATGCGTTTGACGCATGGCGCTCGTTCTTGTATCCATTATTTTGGGTTCAACGCCTGTGTTGTGTGTTCTTTTCTCTGCCGCGTGTTCTATTCTATTGTTGCGTAGTCCAGGTTTCTCAAGGGAGGTGCTTGCTAGGGAAATCTTGAATGATCTTTCTATTGGTTCCAGCTTGAGAAGATCTGGATCATTGATGGCTTCCCTTAAGCATCTTTCTCGTAGGATTTTTAGGCGGTGGACTGGCTTATTTAAGTAGTCTTTTCCTTATTTTATTGGTTGTTGTTAGATAGATAAAAAACTTCTCGAGCACTGGGAATTAGCCTTTGTAATTTTTTCTATTGAACTTGAACTTGCAGACTGTGCCAGTCAATTCAGCTTTTCTATTTTCATGCATTTAATAAGACATTAAACTGTGCTTGTATTTTCTGAAGTATATGAACGTCTTTTTCAAGCTTTTGTAATCTCTATACAGCTTAATAAAATATAGATCATGTTACTACTCTTTTGTGTTGCTTATGTTGTATTTGTTATACTATGCAAATGGTTTGATGTTCCTATATTTGCAGTGTTTGGAATTATCTATTTGATAGACACTAGTTACAGTTTGAGCCTTTGTTTCATCATTGTTCTTAATTAATTCCATTTTGATTTGGCGCATTGCCTTAGCTTAGGATTGTTTATTTTATGTTCATCTTCCTACCCTTTTCATCCCCCCATAAAAAATGAAGAGCCGACTTCGGTAAAATCTCAGAGGTCACTTAGCTACGCGCATAAGTCCCCCATTAGCTAAGTTTCCGATAAGGTTGCTTCCTGCAAATTTTTTGCGTCAACAGTTCTTTTTCTCGCACGCCCGATGGGACACAAACTAACACGTTCTCTTGATCAATAGGAGTGTAGGAGCCATAGGCCTATCACTAGGTCTCAAACTACAAGATTTCCTAGCCTGCTTGTACCACCATTGGTTTCAGTCCAGGCGAGAGGTCGACAAGCTAATACTTCACCTCCCTCTTCTCCTCCGTCTCTTGCGCCAATGGCTGCTAGAAATTATGTAGCCTAGGATGCTAGTAGTCCTTTGGTAGCACCTGTGCCTCCTATAGTGTGGGCTCCAATCTTGACTTTCGCTTTAAAGGCTGATAGGATGTCGTTAGGTCCTACTACTTTAGAATATTGAATGTCAATTAGTCGATCGGGCAGTGTCCAAGGCAGTTTGCAAAAGAAGATGATTTGGATAACTCATTTTATATTTTATGTTTTACTTTAAACTATTGGAATCAATTTTAACCTAAGGCCATTACTATTTAATTAGAAAATAATCTTATTCTAAGAAAAACTAGAAATACTAAACTAAAAAGCATAAGACAACTAATTTAGAAAGCAACACAACACAACTAGAAAGCATAGAAACAAGCAAACTAAACAACTAATATACTACATAAGCAAAAAAATAAGTGAACAGACAATGAAACATCTTTTAAACAGTAAAGGATTTTATCAACTATGAAAGATAACTCATATAAATTAAAAATAATGGTGCTCCGAAACTTCAGACTCAACTCTTAAAAAACTTAGCTACCTTCTACTGAACAATTATCTAACTTTAAACAAATGAACAACAAAATAGTAAAATACTTATCTATCTAACTAACTCCCCTCGAGTGGCTAGCTCACGGGTTAATACTTCATCTTTAAATCACATACACTACAAGTTATGTAGTCTATCCATTACGAACAACCATCATCACTCATAATTCAACAATTTACCAATAGACATAAATTAGGTAACTCATTTCAATAGTATTTTGAAAACCATGTGAACATAACGATACTTCTATTGTCTTATTCATCACTCATGAAATTACATTCTTATAGATAACTTGTAACTAAATCCTAAATTTAAGATGGTGTGGATAGCCATTGAAAAAGTCTTCAACAACTTAAAAACTAACTTTTATGTCTTTAAAGCTCATAAACATATAGAAGGCTCGAGAAGAGACACAAAGTTTTAATAACAGAATTTTAAAGAACATAACTAAATCCTCGGTGCATCATCCCGGTACTAGGAGTAGATTCGCAACATCTATTCTTTACCACACTTGAGGTACGTGCTGGTTCAAATTTTACAACAGCTGATCGATGACTGACTATTTCCTACAAAAGCACTCAAGTCAACCCATTAAACCTGCATTGGCAAATTTCCTCAATTGATCAAAGGAAAGAAAGAAAGCATAATTTTCCTCAAAATAAGCAATTATTTCTCCTAAAGTTTAATAAATTGGCACAAGCTTAGGATTGAGCTAGTAGAAGTAAGCTTTCCAGATTTTATTATGATGAGGTTATGTTTACCTCATCAAAGGCTATCCCTAAGTTCTCTGGGGATGATTCAAAAACTCTGACAGAGCACTTGCAAGATGTAGTTGATGTATGTTTGGTGCATGGTGTTACCAATGAGAATGTGGCTTTAAGATTACTCGCCACCTCTTTCAGAGGCAAGGCGTTGAATTGGTATCGTACTCTTTCGGCTAATACAGTTGCCACTTGGGATGATCTTGGAGATCCTTTCTAGGAGTGCTTCTCAAATAGCGATGACAAATCTTTGCTATATCACCAACTAGATAGTATAAAGTGAGTTCACCATGAAGCTTTGGCCAATTTCAATGCTCGATTTCATTCGACATGGCAGAGAGTTCCTGTTGGTAGTCGACCGCCTCCAGACCTGGCATTCATGTTCTATTTAAAGTCTATAAATGTTGATATTTATATGATGCTACAAGCTCTTGGCAATATACTCTACCCAATGCATACAACCTTGCCATCACTATGGAGAACAATCTTATTGCTGTCAGAAAATTGGCACCGAGACCTATCATGACATTATTCCCAGAGTTCAATGTTGCAGAATCAGGGGTAGCTTCAACCAACGTTCCTACAGCTCCTCGCCACTCTATGTATGTGTACCCGAGAACGACGTCGAGTGTCGCTCCAGTGCCTAACCCCCTGGCGACTAAAGTGAATGACATGAAGGAGAAGATGAGAACCATGACAAATGAATTGACCAATATGAAGCGACAATAGTATAGCTACCAGAAGCCTGCTTACCAAAACTACCAAGGCGGGAAGGCTCCTTTCCAGCAGAGCCAGTGCCAGGATAGATCATGCAGCAATACCCAAGCTCAATAGAAAAACCAGGTCATCCCTATGACTATGCCAATGCAGACCATCTATCCTAGTTCAAGCAAGGAATTAGTAGCAGGACAAAAAAATCTTGCCGAGGAGACTAATTCATGTTGCTTCCCTTGGAATGATGCACATATGCCCCAAAATTGTCTGAGAGGGAATTTACAACAGAGAATAGCAGAGCAACGAAGTCAAGGCATCACGCCTGATCATAGAGGTCATACACAATCCTCTCAATAAATGGATAATGCAGTTCTCACTGCTCAAATGCAAGGAATGTCTATAGAGCAGGAGCTAGAAATAGCTCCAGACTAGACACTATTTTAATTGGATGGAAGGAGAGGAGTCGACATTCCTGAATGATATTCCAGTAGCCCAAGTGCCACAAGTATAGTCAGATTACAATACTCATTCCGAAAGGAGGCTCACTGAAGAATTCAGATCTTTATCGACTAAAGGTTCACCTAATTCAATGCCTAGTCCATCGGCGAATCTGTCATCAGTTCCACAACAGTCCAAGGCAGCTACTCCCAATCCCCTGAATCCACCTCCTCCAAATATAAGAGCTCCCATGGCCACCCCAGTTGTTGCCAAACAACCAGATGCACTGGCTACAAGGAAAAAGGAGGAAGCTACCATAACTCATCAGTCACGAACACCATTCAACATGGTGGAGCAACTAAAGAAATCCTCTGCTAATGTTTCTTTGTGGGATATCCTAGCCATCCTAGAGAAAAATGTGCTATTGGAGAAGGCATTATTGGGAGAAGAAGAGATGAAGATGTTGGAGTAGTCTGCAGAAGATAAGAGAGTAAGCCTAAACCCAAGCCTTTCTTTCTAATACTTATCATTGGTAACAAACTGCTGCATAATTGTATGATTGACTCTGGTGCTAGCACCACTGTCATGCCTAAGCAAGTAGCTGAAGCTATAGGACTTGAGTACAAACCTCTGAAAAAGGGGGTCATGCAACTCGATGGAAACAAGGTTGAAACCATCAGAGTAATCAAAGGATTGCCTATGAAATTGTTCGCTTGTCCCAATATTATTGTGAATCAAGATATTGTGCTCATTGGCATCCCTCCTCTGTTCGAGATATGTCTATCCTGATAATTCACTACAAATGTTGGAGGTTATCTAGCATTAGACTGGTCGCACCTAATCCTAAGAACAAATCATGGAGCTAAGATGAAGTTATTGTCAGAATCCTTGCATTTCGAACATGTGGCTAATGAAGCCATGATCATTTTTTGAGCCAACACATACCTCAATCAGTTCCGGAGAGATGTTCAATGTCGAACTCCTTGAGGAAGAAGAAGCAAGCAGCTCCTAGATAGAGAAAGAGGATGCTCTTTTAAATGAATTCATAGATATAGACCCTTTCGACAACTATCATGCAATTGGGCTAGGAACATATGTCATACATGAAGAGGTCAAAATAACGCCTAGAGTGAGTAGAGAGTCCGGAGGTGAAGCATCCTCTGAGTTATGGACCTTGCACTTTGACAGATCAAGATGCAAAGTAGGAGCCGATACAGGAATATATTTGATATCTCCATCCAAGGATAAGACCTTGAGGTCTTATTGCTTCCAGTTTGCATGCTCAAACAATGAAGCAAAATATGAAGGCGTTGTCCATGGTTTGAGTTTAGTAAAGATAATAGGTGCAAATAAAATATGAATGTTTGGAGATTCAGAATTGGTGGTGAACCAAATCCAAGGGCTCTCTGCTGCCAAGAATGTCTATATGCGATCATATCGACATAGGGTCTGGGACCTGATTGAAGGCTTCAAAAAATTCAACATCCATGCCATACCTAGAGATCAGAACTCCAAAGAAGACCAAATGACAATTGTCAGATCTCAGTTTGAGCTAGCTTCCGAGTTAATTAACAACAAACATTCAATGTGAGTGATCGTGCGGCCTGCAGTCCTGAACAATGATCAAGACTAGCAAGTTTTTAATAGTGATGCTCATATCACATCATTTATCCAGTTGTCTGGAGAATTTGTCGACCAATTACAACTGAAGATTGTTGAGGCCTATGAGGATCAAGTAATCCAACTAAAATCAAACAAGCTTCCCAGGGGTCTAATCACTCTCGAGAGTATTTTTTATTCTGATGATGCAATGAAAGAAAAGAGAAAGCTTGTAGTTGATAAAGGTGACTATACCAATTTGTACATCGGAGAAGATAAAAGGCTTAAGGTCAGAAAAGGAGCCTCGCAGAAGAATAAAGAAAGGTTGAAACAATTTTGTGAGGAATTTATGAGTGTGGTAGCATGGTCATATGATGATCTTAAGGGATGTGATCCCAGGATTATCCAGCATACCATTGAGCTACTAGAAGGAGCAAAACCCATGCGTCAAAGGCAGAGGCCAGGCAATCCAAAAATTGAGTCACTAATGTCACAAGAATTAAATAAGTTGATTGCATCTCGGATAGTTTTCTTGATCAAGCAAAACACTTGGGTGTCTAACTTGGTGTCGTTCCAGAAGAAGAACAGTGATATATGGTTGTGTGTTGACTTCTGAGACCTGAATAGAGCATCCCTGAAGGAACACTACCCCTTGCCTTCCATGGAGGTAATTCTAAAAATAGTTGTTGGTTCTGAAATGTTTTCAATGCTGGATGGTTTCTTCGGCTATAATCAAATTCGTGTGAAAGAGGAGGACCAACACAAAATAGTGTTTACTACCAGGTGGGGGACATATGCTTATGCTAAAATGCCCTTCGGACTTTCAAATGCCGGAGCCACTTTCCAACGAGATATGGACATTTCCTTCAAGGATTTGATACATAAGATTATTCTTATTTATCTAGATGACCTAGCAGTTTTTTCAAAATCTGTCGAGGATCATTTTGATCATCTTGAGCTTGTCTTCTAGACATGCCAAGAGTTCAAGATTTCTTTAAACCCGAAGAAATGTGTGTTTGGGGTCCCGCAGGGGAAGCTATTGGGTTATATCATTTCGAAGGAAGGTATTGCCATTGATTTGGAAAGGGTTAAGGCAATCAAGGAACTCCCTCTACCTGTCAAAAAAAAGGGAGTTCAATCTTTTTTGGGCAAGGTTAATTTCATCAGCCGCTTCATAGCAGACTTTGCAGGGATTATTCAACCTATCACCCTGATGCTGAAAATAGACCAGATTTTCAAATGGACAACGAAAGCTAGAAAATCTTTCAAACAGATAAAAGAGGTCATCTCTTCTGCTCCCATGTTAATCAATCTAGATTTGTCAAAAGACTTCATTATGTACGTCTTTGGTCATGGCAATAGTATCACTACTGTCCTAATGCAGAAGGACAATGAAGATAAAGGATAATCACCTATTGCCTTCTACTTGTGCACCCTGAAAGAATATGAGGTGAAATACAACTTTGTGGAGAAGCAAGATTTTGCTATTGTAAAGGGGCTGAAGAAGTTCCGACACCTTATATCATGTAAGATTATTTGTGTGTCGTACCCTAGTGTGAGAGAATACATTATGGAAGGTGAAATCATCGAGAAGCAAGCTAACTGGATAACCAAGATTCTCAAGTATGACATCGAGATCAAGCCAGTCAAGACCATGAAGGGGAAGGGGTTGTGCGAGTATTTGGAAGAGTACAATGAAGTAATTGTTGAGTCTAAAGTCTCGGAACCCATGCTGCTAAATGAAGAGAGTTCCAGAGATGATTGGATAGACGCTCGAATTAATTTTATGCAAACAAGAAGGTATTCACCCGACATCCCCTCTTTTATAAGACATTTTTATCGATTGCAGAATAATGGTTATGTACTCTTAGAGGGAGTTATTTTCAAAAGAAATTTCTATGGTATCTTGTTAAGATGTGTAACTGAAGAGAAAACAAAAAGGATATTGGAGTAGTATCATAGTGGCCTAGTTAGAGGTCATTTTTCAGCAAAAACTACTACAATCAAGATCATATTTGCTAGTTATTTTTTGTCGACGTTATTCAATGACTCATATTCATTGGTGAAGTCTTGCAGTGAGTGCCAGTTTTTTGTCAGAAAAAGGAAAAATGTTGCTATGCCACTGAAACCAATTGTGGTGGAAGAGCCATTTTCTCAATGGGGTCTCAACTTCATTGGCATGATCAATCCATTTTCATCAGCCGGACATAGGTGGATCCTAACGACAACTGACTACTTCACTAGATGGGCTAAGGCTGTACCATTGAAGAATGCAACAGAGGCAAAAATTGTAAACTTCTTGGAGGAAATGGTAGCCAAGTTCGGCCCGCCAAAGATAATTATATCTGATAATGCTAAAGCTTTTCTCGGCTCCAAAATGAGCCAATTTGCACTAAATTATGGAGTCTTCCTAAAGACATCTTCTAACTACTAGCCACAAGGGAATGGCCTCGCTAAATCTATAAATAAGAACCTCATAAAGCTCATCAAGAGAATAGGTTCAAAACATCAAAGGGAGTGGCATAAACACCTCCAGACAACACTGTGGGTAGACCGTATCATTCCCAAGCAAATATTGAAAACATCTCCTTACAAGATAATATACAGGAAGGAGGCGTTATTGCTGATTTCTATGGAAATCCCTGCAATCCAACTGCTCAAGTATCTTGATATCGAGCAAAATGGAGCAATGGAGGTGCATTTTTTAGAGTTACTTGAGGTATAGGAGAAAATAGAGCACGCTCTCGAGGTGATGACCAACCACCAACAGGTGGTAAAGAGATGGTTCGACAAGAAGACATCTGACCAGGGGCTACAATGTGGAGACTTGGTGATCAAGTTTAACGAGTGCAGAGAAAAGCCCGACCAACATGGCAAGTTTGACAACCTCTGGGAAGGACCATTCAAGATCGCCCAGTGCAAGCAATACAACTCATTTTAGTTAGAAACAATGGAGGGTGAGGCCTTGGGTATTCTAGTTAATGGAATACATCTTAAAAAGTTCAATTAGTTTAACTTTTGTAGTAAGTGTGTAAATATGTATATATTTTCCTTGCTTTGTTAATTTTTGGGTTATTCTCAGTGCTTTCTTAGATTAACAACCACATTGGTGCAAAAATTGAGATAAAATGAAGAAGGAGCCAGAATATAGAAGATATATATATATTGTATTAATCATGGGGATACTTACATTTGTAGTCATGCCGACTTAACGGGGCCATCGGCCAGGTTAAAAAATACATATATATATATCATCACTGACACAATGTTGCAGAGAAAGTTTTTTTTTTTTAAAACAAAAGAAAAAATGGAGAGATTTTCTTCACATTTCTTCAAGCATTGGAGGGTCCAAAGATGGCAGTAGGTGGTGCATGGTGAGGAAACACCATCCTATCAAAGTTCTCGTACCATTGCACCTCGTGGAAGGTTTCAAAGTTATGCATCCTCATTAGGAAGTGGCAGGCGCCGCGGACCTTATGGCGATGTTCCTCATGAGTCTCAAACTCAAAGCCACACAAAAAGGGCCTAGTTGGCATGGGTCCTCCTTCCTCAAGAAGTCGGTGCAGGTTGTGAGAAAATGGGATTCCACGGTCAAACTCAGTAGCTCTCACTACATTCTCCAACCCTTTGAGGTAGCGTTGGGGGAAAACCCACTTTCTTAGCTTTAGAATCTTTCATTTTGAAACACTGATGTCCAACAGGGAAGCTACAAAGTGAGAGTTGATGTTGGTATTCGCTTTGTATTGGTCCTCGTACTCCATGCAATCTTTTCCTAGCACCCATTTGATGGCTTTTACATACAAAATATTTTTTACGCCTGTCACGCGTTTCAAACGCCTACACCTAATTTTTGCTAGAAAGGCGGCTTGGGTCTTCTTGCAGACGAGCCTAATTGGGGTTTCCATACCTACTAGTACTCTAGCCAAATAATAGATTACTAAAGATGTACTAGGGCCTAATTGCTAAGAATGTTCAATGTAAATGTGCATTAGTGAAGGTACCAAGGGTTCTATTTATAGATGGTTAGAGGCCTCCTTAATTAAGCAAGGTATGATTACGTTAGAAGCAAATGGAAAGAAGGGCCTTGACAAGAAGTATTGCAGCATGCGAAATAATGTTAATAATCAAATGTAGTTACAACTTTCTCAATTTGAGTGTTTGAAAGAGGATAAGAGAGAGCCAGTTGTCGACTTATAGATGTTGTTGTCATGTTTAAATCAAAGCAAATCTTTCGTGATGAGGTCGTTGGTTGATGCGCCTGATTACGATCAAGTAATCATTAAATGTAAAGGCTTGCGAAAAGATATGGTGTTGTTGATTCAGTGCTTTTTCGAAGAAAATGAAGAGCCGTCATATGAGAAGTCATATCTCTTAAATGTATAGTCTTTTGGCAGGTTGGCGATCTCTTCACATGCTCAAAAAAATGGTTAGTGGTGTATGGCGTAACTAATGTGAAAAGATAGCATGTACCCTTGCTAAGCCAATTTTCTCAAAAATAAAAAAGACAGATAGGAGCATGCAGATGGCATTAATTGTGAAAAATTGACAATGTGTGTAATCATCTGAATCATTTGCAAAGAAAGAGAAGTGTTTTCAAAAGCTAAGTTGCAGAGTTGCAGAATTCTTCGAAGACAAGTAAAAATGGTTGAAATTATAAAGAGCTCAACTCAGGTCGTCGGCACCGAGAGCATAGAAGAACGAAGAATGTTGGCACCTTGTGTAAATGTTTATGCCCAGGAGTCTTATGCAAGCCAAGGTATTCCAGAAAATCCTTCATGGCCCTACACAAAGCAGGAAAACCAGAAAGTGTTAGGCGTGGTTTCTCCTAGAAACTAGGCCTTCATATTGGAGGATTGGGATAACATTTGAGATCTAGAGTTATCTTAGAACCCCAAAAGCTTGAGGGAAGCTGCATTGGAGAAAATGAAAAAAATTACCAATCCTTTTCATGACCGATTATGGAATTGTGGGCTCCCTCAGTACATGGTTCCTTTGGTACACCCTTGTCTGGAGATTGTGGCGGCTTGCGCTAAATGTTTCGATGCCCAGACAAGAATCATAAGCGGCCAAAGTTTGAGGGTGGTAATCTGTCACTAGGCCCTCCGAGAGATGTTGTGCATTCCTTTTAACTCCCTTGAGGGTGTTGAGGATTTTGATATTTCCAGACTGCAAAGTTATTGGAGGATGCTTTGGTTGGCGCAACAATTTTATAACAATAAAATGGGTAATCCATCAAGTAATTCCGTCCCTCCCAATTTTCCTCTTAGTCTGACAGCTTTTAAGGCAAGTTCAACCTCTGTCTTCTCCATGTTGGAATTGGTGTGTGGATTGTATATGGATAAGGAAGTCTCTGACTTCCAAGTGAGTCTCAGCTTTATGTTGAAGAATAACTCCCAGGCTTCGCTGATGGACTTTGCAAAGGTCATTGTAGAAGGGATGCACAGAAACCTGAGAGAGTTCGAACCTGGCTCCAAGTTCAGGTTTTCTTCCTTCTTAACCTACATGATTTTGCACCAGAATCCAGACTATTTCTAGCAATATATGCCCCTAGCAGTATTTGATGAAAGTGGTGCTAGAAGGCCAGTTTCGACCTGGACTCCTATCCTCTCAAAAACTTTTGATTATTACGCATTTTCATACACATTCCTAGCTCCGACCCTGAGAGATTTGGATCATAGTAGAGGCAGTATGTCTGGTCGCTTGTTACAAAACTAGATATCATGGATGAGAGGGCTTGTACCACCTTGCGACTAGCTTTTTGCTACGGATTTCACCATGCTCTGTATGCAAGGTTTTATCCAAGAGCCTTTTTGGCTCCCGCATTTTTTTTTGGATAGGGTATTGGCCCTGGAAGTTTTCAGGCAGTTGTGCAATATTGAAAATGATTACTAGGGAGGGAAACATCTAACTTCCCACTTGACACTACCAACCATGTTTGGCTCTGTGTCATTGGTAAAGAAGAAGAGCTCAAAGGTAAATAGCTCTGAGGTCTTGTACTCTAAGCTGGGCGAACTTGGGTTAATGGTTATCTATGATACATGGTGATATAATCCAGAGGGAAATTTACTAGAGTTGGGCATTAAAATTCCTCACCAACCTCGGCCATTTTGGGACCCTCAAAGAAATGTAGATGAGGGAAATGAGGGAATGTACATCGGCCTTGAATACATTCCTTCTAGCTTGAGTGGACCACCTTGGCTGAAATTTTATCACATAATGGCGAAGCCCAACCCCAACCACAAAATAAACCAATTTCTTTGTAGCCAATTAAACAAGCTCCATTGGAAGCCTGATAGAATTAAGGATTTCTCGATTTATAGGCATGAGATAAAGAAGACTAATGGAATTTTTTAAGAGGTGGACTCGAATGACACATTTGATGATATCTAGTGTCACGAGCATCCAGAAATTGAGGAATCTCCTAACCCTTTCGGTTCTGAGAGGTGTTATGAAGCGAAAAGTGCAGCTCCAAAGCATGGAGAAGAGGTAGCCCAATAGGCTCCCATAGCTGAAAAAGATCCTACACAAAGAGGCATGGTCAGTGGACAATAGTTGCAACGATAAGACTCTTCAAATACATAGATGTTGGATCCTACTAGCTCCTCTAGATCAGGCATGAAGAGGTTGAGATCTTTTGGATGCCACTGAAGAGTTATTTTGGACCTCGATAGTTCCCCAGAGGAGAAAAGGCCACAAACGCAAGAATCGGGAAAAGGAGAAGAGTCACAATGTGAAGAGGTGGTGGTATCCACTATAGGTCTTCGAGAAACTCAGGTATTCTTTCCCCTTCTTCTCTCTCTTCTATGTCTTTAGTCTCGTCCGCATCTGCCCCTGCTACGTCATTCACACCAACTATTCCTATCGCTGGGTACCTAGGGCAGGTCAATATTTTTTCCCCTAGGGGTCCCCTTTCGTCTCCTACTTTTTCTCGCACCCTTGAAACACTAGTCGTAACATGTCATGACCCTCTAAGTCAACAATTTTTGTCCCTGAGGCCTCAACCTCAGGCACGTTCTTCCCCACTCCTTTTTCCCACCATGTCTTCACCATCTTTGGGTAGTCAATTTATCCCACCTTTCTCCCCAACAATTATTACGAGGCCCAACAAATCCGTCGATACATTCAGCATGTTGTCTTTCCCACTAGCAGTTCCCCGGGAGTTCCCTTTTGTTGGTGGGATAGGTATTTCTTCCTAGGAATATTTCTCGCAGGTGGACGCAAACAAAAGTGCTCGGGCGAGCCGAATATAGAAAAGGAAGGAAAAGGATGCAAGCAGACAAGCAAAGCCTCTTTTACAAACCGTGTTCAATGAAAGACAAAATTCGTTGATGTTTGCAAATGTTACACCCAATGTGATCAAGCCGGTTGGGGAAATGCTACCAAGCGATTATTCTGTCAATGTCATAGGGTTGGACTTGCAGCAGGCTCATCCACGGGATAAAGTTGAACTAATGGAGGAAACCCAAAGCATGGTGACTACCAACTTCCTCAAGCTCAATTCCCAGATGAAGAAAAAAGATGAGAAAATGAAGGAGCTGAAGGGAAAGGTTGATATCTGGGAAAACAAGCATAAGGCCCAGGAAGTCGAAATCAATTGCCTACGAAGTGAGAAGAATTCCTTTGAAAACAAAGTTGACGAGCTTCAGGCTTTGGGTGCGGAAGTTGTTTCGGCCTTGCGAAGAGAAATTGAGCAGTTTCGAGCGACGAAAGCAACCTCCACGACGAATTGAAGCAGGAAAATGATGGCCTGAAACAGCTCCGACAGAGTACTAATGAATAAGTAAATGAAATGAATTCCACTTTGAATTGCTTGGGAGAGAAGGAGAGAGAGGTTTCTTCTCTGAAGAATCAGTTATCGGCCCTGGAGGGAAGCATTGCAAAATTGAAGATGGATCTGAGTAGAAAGGCTACAAAATTTGACCTTTTGAGATGCCAGCCTCCTACACCTCAAATAAATCCACTGGAGATTGCTAAGGAGCTACATGCGTCATACTGGGATAAGGTCAAAACAATGTACCTTACACTACAACCCATTCTCAAATTTATGGTGCAGGCAACCAGTTTATGCGGAGTGGTTAGCAAAACAATGCAGCAGGTGCAGGAAATAACTTCTGATAAGGTTTCGGAGGCTAGAAAGCTATTGGGAAAATTGTACATGGCTTTCGATGAAGCATTGAGTAGTGTGGGGATCGAAGACCGAACAACGGTGGCCATGGGAGTAAATATTCTCATCTCTATGCATGAAGTTGTCCAGCATGTCAGAGAGTGCAGAGCCAAGCTAACCCAGATTACCAATGATATGCGAGCAAAATTTTCCTGCTTAACCCAGCGAGAGCTTCCATTTCCCTTCGTGATAGATCAAACAGTGGCAGGCATTGAGCACATCATCAAAAAAATTGAGGAGAAGAAGTAGGATTTGAAAGTTTTTCAGTCCTTTGATCAATCTCTGACTACCGCCAATATTAAAAACATAGTGCATCAGCTGGCACAACTCTTTTTCCATCTCGAATTAGAGGCAAAGGTATCTGGTGGGTTGCCTTTTAAGGCAATAATTGATCTAAACATGGCGCATGAAAATTTGTGCACTCTCTCTATGCCATCAAATGAAGTCTAGACATTCCTTCAGACTACCCTCTCTCAGATATGAGCAATTATGATGGAGTTGGACTGGTCTGCGAGACTTGAGTTTCTGGGGTTCTCCATTCTACAAGTGAAATGTCCCCGTGAGTCACCAAACTATGAATGTTTATTCACAGACCGCTTTCTCCTTTGTGATTTATTTTCAGTTCGCGGCTTCGCCTTTTTTCGTATCACTCACAGCTTCTCGGTGGTCACCATGTGACATCTTATCAAAGCTTTTTTTGGGCCGTATCATTTTTATTTTTCCGAGCTCCATTTTCTTTATGCGTGGCCTTCACTTGTTTCTTTTTGAGTTGGGCCCACACTGCGATTTCTTTTGCTGGGAGTTTGAACACATGGCTTCCTATTGGAGCTTTCTCTTGAGCCATCACCTTTCTTTTATCGGGCTCCGTGTGTTTGATGCGTGGCGCTCGTTCCTGTATCCATTCTTTTGGGTTCGACTCCTATGTCGTGTGTTCTTTTCTCTATCGTGTGTTCTCTTCTGTTGTTGCATAGTCCAGATTTCTCAAGGGACGTGCTTGCTGACACAATGTTGAATGATATTTTTGTTGGTGCCGGCTCGAGAAGATCTAGATTATTGATGGCTTCCCTTAAGCATCTTTCTCGTAGGGTTTTCAGGCGGTGGACTTGCTTATTTAAGCAGTCTTTTCCTTATTTTATTGGTTGTTGTTAGATAGATAAAAAACTTCCCATGTACTAGGAATTAGTCTTTGTAATGTTTTCTATTGAACTTGAACTTGCAAACTGTGCCAATCAATTCAGCCTTTCTGTTCCAATGCATTTAATAAGACATTAAACTGTTCTTTTATTTTCTGAAGTATATGAATGTCTTTTTCAACATTTTATAATCTCTAGGTAGCTTAATAAAATACACATCATGTTACTACTCTTCTGTGTTGGCTTATGATGTATTGGTTGTACTATGCAAATGGTTTGATGTTCCTATATTTGCAGTGTTGGGAAGTATCTATTTGATTGACACTAGTTACTGTTCAAGCCTTTGTTTCTGATTTGGCACATCGCCTTAGCCTAGGATTGTTTATTTTATGTTCATCTTCCTACCCTTTTCACCCCCCCATAAAAAATAAAGAGCCGGCTTCGATAAAATCCTAGAGGTCACTTAGCTACGTGCATAAGTCCCCCATTAGCTAAGTTTCCCACAAGGCTGCTCCCTGCAAAATTTTTGCGTCAACAGATTCCATTTCTTCATTCATGGATTCTAACTAGGAGTTTGAATCAGACATGCTAATAGCTTCTTTTACAATCCTAGGCTCATCAGTTCTAGTAATCAAGGCATAGGCACAGTTCGGATCAAACATAGAGAAACCATACCTATTAGGTTGCCTTTTTTCACTTGCAAACCTTCTTATTGGCTGAGTTTGTGGTTCTTCATCTTCAGAACTCTCAGAGCTACTTGAACTCTCCTCAGTTTTAGGTACACCATGTAGTTCCTCTTTTTTTGGAGTTTGAGGAATCTGAACTACATCATTTTTCTTTTCTCTTTTACCTATCTCTAGCTGTGGATCAACTATTGAAGGTTTCAACTCACAAAATATTACACTTTTTTTGTACAAAACCTTCTCAGTATCAGGATTCCAAAGCTTGTATCCCTTCACACCAACGCCATAGCCGATGAAGATACATTTAACAGCCTTGTTCTCCAACTTTGATCTTTTCTCATTTGGCACATATACATATGCCTCACAACCAAAGACACAAATATGTCTAAGAGATGGCTTCTTACCACACCACGCTTCTAAAGGTGTCTTGTCAACTAGAGTAGAACAAGGTGAACAATTGACCAGGTAACATGCCATAGTCAAAGCCTTAGCCCAAAATATTTTCTCCAGACCCGCACTACTCAACATACTTCTCTCTTTCCATTAATATTTTGTTCAACCTTCCAACAACTCCATTCGGCTGTGGAGTATAAGGCATAGTTTTATGCCTTTGAATTTCATGGTCTTTGCAGTACCTTTCAAATTATGCAAAACAAAACTCATCACCATTGTCCGTCCTCAAGCATTTAATTTTATTTTCAGTCTGATTCTCTACCAAAGTTATAAATTCTTTAAACCGGCTGAACACTTCTAATTTACTTTTAAGAAATTATATAAATTCGCTTCTCGAATAGTCATCAATAAAGGAAACATAATATCTAGACTTCAATAATGAAGGAAAATTAACTAGACCAAACACATCAGAATGAACATAATCCAGTACACCGAAATATTTATGAGGACTAGAATAAAATGAAACACGGTGTTGCTTTCCATAAAAATAGTGTTTGCAAAAATTGAACTCAAGGTTACAATCATCAAGGCCTTCAACAAGATTTTTATTCTTCAAGGTTTTTAAACCATTCTCACCTATGTGACCAAGTCTATGATGCCACAACATGGTCTTCTCTACTGGTAGTTTCACTTCCAAAGAATTTGCAGCCAGAGAAGCATCTTCATCTTCCTCTACAGGAACATCCTTGCTTGAATTTATAGAGGCGTTGTTGCATTGAACAGGACTTGCATCCATCTTGTACAGAGTGCCAGTAAGTACACCCTTAGCCAACACCATTGCACCTCTAGCCATCTTACATCCTTTACTCAAGAAAGAAACATCCACACCAGCATCATTCAGCTTACTGATAGAAAGTAAGTTTTGAGCCAAACTTGGTATGTGCAGTACACCACCAATCCCTTTGATTCTACCATCAGGGAACTAAATTTTGACTCTTCCATGGCCAAAATTATCCAAATTTGAATCACTCGCCAGGTACACCTTTCCACCATCATACTTCTCGTACTTAGTGAACCATTCTCTATGAGACGTCATGTGAAAGGATGCACCCGAGTCAACCAGCCATACATCATCTGATGCCTGAGTTGCTAAGGATGCAATGAAGGCATCTGCATCACTTTGAGAAGAGTCACTGTATAAAGCATTACTCTTCTTCTTCTTCTTCTCCTTACAATCCTTTTAGATATGACTAGGCTTCCCACAGTTCCAACATTTCACCTTGGAATTTTTTCTAGGAGACTTTAATCTCCCTTCAAATTTAGATTTGAAATTCTTTTCCTTCTTCTTACCTTTCTCCTTCGATCTACCTCGAACAACAAGGGCCTCTTTGGCCATCTCTGAAGACTTCCTCTGTATCTCTTCAAATAGTAGTGAGCCTACAACATCTTCCATCTTGAAAGTAGTGGTCATACTTCCAATAACCATTACAAGATGATCCTAAGTGTCAGGTAACGAACATAATAGGAGCATGCAATGATCCTCCTCTTCTATCTTTACACCCACATATAGCAATTGAGCAACACTCATATTAAACGAGTTCAGATGGTCTGCAACAGATGCACCTTCCTCCATCTTCAAGGAGTACAACTTCTTCCTCATGAATAACTTATTTACCAGAGACTTTCCCTGATAAATATCACTAAGCTTCTTCCATAACGAAGCTGCAGACTTCTCCTCATGGACGTTCAGGAGTACAGAATCGGCCAGACTAAGTCTTATTAGACCTCTCACTTTTCTATCTGCATGGTCCCATTCTTCTTGCTTCATAATTTGTGGCATAGCTCCAGACATAGCAACCCAAAGGTCTCTTTCCACAAGTAATTCTTCCATTTTGAGTTTCCACAACTCAAAGTTGCCACCATTGAATTTTTTAATCTCTACTCTACCTAATGTACTCGCCATCTTAAATAGAATTAGGTTCTAACTTTGCAAGACTCCCACTAGAATAGTATTAGCACAAAAAACCAGCCTTACTAACAAGGATAACACAATTGGCTAGGCTCTGATACCACTTGAAAGGAAAAGAAGAGGTAGGGAACGCTTTCCTAACACTAACACAATAGAGGAGAAGTGCAAAAACGGGTTTTAAAACTTCTTAAAACAACTGAGATGAACATATACAGGGTAACAAGAGTAAGAGAAAAAAGCATTCACAGATATAACACTTGATTTACATGGGAAAACCCTTTCGGGTAAAAAAACCCACCACACCAAGAGAAGACACTTTGTATTACAGTAAATTAAATTACATACAAATCTCATAGTCCTCACTCTCTGATTAGTTAACTCACAACAACAGACTTGAGTTTTCATTCACTCACTGTTACAATACTCTTACAGTATACAATGAATAAAACTCTCTTCTATCTTACTTATCTCACTCTCATCGTCACCTTCTGTGACTTATACCAATGTAATAAGCTATACAAGTCATACATCACATTAATCATGCCAACCAATCGTAGGCCTTAATGATACATTGATCACCCAATCAAGTAATCCGATCATGTGACTGATCTTCTCTGCATCAGGCTGCCTAGGCATTAATTTCCCCTGCCTTAACCAGATCCTGTCACCAGTCGAAACACATCTAGCATTTACTGTCTTCACCACTCCAGACATCGACCAATCAGGTGTTGATTTCCTTCCACACATCGCCTCTCTACTTTTTCCTGCTTCATGTTAGGTCAAAGTGGTCAACACAAATGACAAACTCCTTTTATTGTGCTACCTCTCTGAGTCAAAGCACCCATTGTGGTATGGCGGTGACACTGCCCAGCTGCGAGGCCATCTTAATACCCTCATGGTATGGCGGTAAGCCCTTGTCAACCCATCTTCTACCTTTACCATGCCAGCGCCGAGCCTCATGAGACACCCCACAGTATGGTGGTGACTGCCTGTGCCGACCATCAGGCTCCACCGTGCTACCGTGCCCCGACCACAAGACCTCCACAATAAGGAGGGAACCATCCCGACTAACCGCCATAGCTTACCGCGACATGGCCTGGAGGCCATCGTGGTAAGGTGATAAGCTTTCTTCTCAGATTGCCAGTCGTTTACCATAACCCACCACGACTTCTCTGAGCAACACCCATGGTAAGGTTGTAATCATCATATTTGACCTCCACCATTCATCACACCACCGTGCCATCGGCCAACCATACCCGCGGTATGGAGGTGAACCTTTTCTTAACTATCCTCTATCAATCGCGCTACCGCTAGCCTGAAACGGAGACCCTACAGTATGGCAGGAACACCGCCCAACCACGATCATACCGATAAAGGCCCGCGGTAAGGCGATAAACCACCATACCGCACCTCTATGAAAGACTCTCAGGAGTAGAGTGGTAGAGGCTGAGAAAGATGATGAATTCTACCAAGTCATTTCAGAGGTCCAAACTAGAAGTTGAGGAACCTATTCCCAACACTGAATACATACTAAAGGAGTCTACATTAAAAAAAATGGAGAAATTGGATCAGAAATAACTGAGTTATTGCAAAATTAAGGTTTTGAAAAAGATTGATCTCAAGGCTGCAAATTACCTTATTTTTGGGAGATTTTTATATTGGAGTGTGATCTAGGTCTTGGTAAGATATACAAAAAATAAGAAGAGTATTTTGGCTTTATTTGTGTGATTTATTACAAAATTATCTTTCGAGACTTTCTTTACGAGAAAAGTAGCCACAAAAAAGAAGAGAAAGAAAAAGGAACAAGAGAAAGAGAAAGAGAAAGAGAAAGAGAAAGAAAAAGAATAAGAGTAAGAACAAGAACAAGAGTAAGAGACAAAGAAAGGTAATGAGAAGTAACAAGAGTAAGAACAAGAACAAGAGTAAGAGACAGAGAAAGAGAAAGAGAAAGAGAAAGAGAAAGAATAAGAGTAAGAACAAGAACAAGAGTAAGAGACAAAGAAAGGTAATGAGAAATAACAAGAGTAAGAACAAGAACAAGAGTAAGAGACAGAGAAAGGTAAAGAGAAAGAGCAAGAGAAAGAGAAAGAGCAAGAAAAAGAGCAAGAAAAGAGTAGGAACAAGAAGAAGCATTAGAAAAAGAAGCAAAATAAAAGAAGGAGATGAAGAAGAAGAAAAAGAAAAAAGTAAGCATTGAGGACAATGTTTTGTAAAGAGGAGGGCAGTGTTACACCCTTACCCCTATAGTGTGCATTGGGTTATGAGTGGTCGGCTTGTGGCTACCTTAAGTCTTAGTTAAGTCATATTATCATTATTATATTTTTATTTAGTTATTTAGGTCAGCCTAGGGCTTATATAAGGTTATCTAAGTCATCCTAGGTGATATCTAAGCATAAATAGGAATATATAGGAGGTTGTGAGTCTTATTTGATCATCATGTTGAGTATTGTGTTCTTATTGAAGACTATTGGAGGTATCCCCCTCGAAGTGGCATATTATTATCAATTATTCTCAACATATTTCATATTATATTCTTCTTGTGCAAGCTATTTCATAACACTGAGAGATTTTATAGAATACTAAGGTCTACACCAAACAAAGGGGAATTTCAAGAGTTACCCCCCCTATCTGAGCTAAGAGAGCCAAGAAAGGGGAAGCCTCTACCTCCAACACATCTGACCAGCCCATTTCACTTTCACCATCATCTCCTTCTTCTATCCATTCATCTATGTCGTCTCCCTCATCTTTGGCAGCACTTTCTCCCACTCATTTGCTTCAAACAACCTTCTAGGCTGCCGCTTCCACTGGGCTAGACGATGCCTTCCAGCTCAACGCAGTCCTACTTCCAGGTGTTGTCCCATTGATTGTTGTCTCCCTTCTGCAACCTCAAGTCAATCTGGTGCAACCACCTCCACTGCCTCCTCCAATGGCATGGTGGGACAATAATCTATCCCCTTTGGCCTTCAACCTTTACCATGATATGCCAAAGAATCCGAAAAGATTTTGCACAAAGTTCAACCCCCGGGATCTGCAGAGGACAACGAAGGAACATATTAATATTTTTGAGATAGCCTTGAAGACTATGCAAATTACTCATGAGGATGTGGCTTGCCGACTCTTTCCCTACTCCTTGGGGGAGGAGGCCTTTTACTGGTACGCCAATTTTTTGGTAGGAACTATCAACACATGAGACCTCTTAAAAAACACTTTCCTATAGAAATTCAAGATTTTGATCAGTCCTTCAAACCTGTACCGACAGTTTATGTTCGTCTGAAGAGAGGTCAATGAACTGATTGGCTCCTTTAATGATCACTTCCACAGGGCATATACTCGGTTGCAAGACCCTTATGCACTCAATGATGTTGTTGTTTTATCAGTTTATTATGTGGCATTGGACAATCTTACTTCAACATTAGTAAAAAGGATGCACCTGCCTCCTACCAGATTAGTAGATGCTTATGCCGAGGACATCATCGCTAGTACAGACTTGGGAAAAAATATTTTTGGTCCACTATCCTCTTTGGGGCAGGTCGTTCACCCCTCGCAAATTCAAGGGCTTACTCAATATCTGTAGCATTAGATGCCCTTTATGAATCTGGTGCCACAACTACCCATAGTACCTCACCTGGGACAACCAATGAACCAGGAACCTCCGGTTTCATAGTACTTGTTGCTTCAGTTGCAACAGGTCCACTCTCAGCTGTCCCAAGTGCCGACATACCTTCAAGCCTCTGAATTCCTGCCCGCTCACCAAAATTAGCCAACCGCACAACCAATTTTCCTTCAAAATTCAGCCTCATAGCCAAGCAACACAGAGAAGGATCAGATCAACGAGCTAACATAAATGATCAAGAAAATTTCCACAGAGATGACTCATCTAAGGAATCAAAACAATCAACTGTAGGCTTTGTAGAGAAGCATCCAGGCTAACCTCAATTGGGATAGTCATGATAACTGTGACAATCATGATGCTGGCACATCTTCCGGACAGACTTATGCCAGGGGTCAAAATTCAGGGCAGAACTTTGATAGAAGGCCTTCCCAAAGACAAAATTAGACATGGAACACGAGGCCGAACAATGGTGGAATTCCTACTCCTTTGGACCAACCCAGTAAAAATGACAAGACTACAAGTAGAGTCTATTTACCTGAGGCTTCCTTATCCGGCTGGTGCCACATCCATAAAACAAGCTGACACTCAGAATTGGATTGCTCGACATTCCTGGTAATATCTGAAATTTTTTAGATTGAAGTCCAAAATGTCATAGATAGCTTGGAATGCAGGGACATTGTTCCTTCGGAACCATATGACTCCTCGGTGTTGGTGGTCAACCAGACTTTGTTCCCAAAGGCTGAGAGAAACGTGCCAAAAAAGGAAGATGCCACTGCAAGCAACAATGACAAGATGGAAGAGGTAAGTACCGAGAGTCCTTTGGCTCAAATTTTTGATTTAGTAGATAATGGTCCCATAGATGAGGAAGAGTTGAGGAGGACGAGGTCCAAATTTTTAACCAAAGGGCCACTCCATATGATTTAAGAAATATACAAGCTGGCGGGCACACTGGCGGTCCTTTCACGACCTCCACTCCACCTAAAAATTTCAATACCCCTCCTGACCGAAATGCAAGCAACAACCCGAGTTATCTACACATACCTACCCGGTACTTTAACAAGAATAGGCCATAGGGTCAAAACCAAAACCAGCCTACTGGTTCCTCCCAAAATACCACTTATGTTGCTAAAATTGAGAAAATGGGAGAATATGTTGCAGAAGAATTTAAGAAGGTTCAGTGTGTTCGCCTTCGAGTTGCTCAAAGTCCCAGCTGTTAGAAATGCCTTCTTGAGAATGATCAATGGGACCTCTTCATCAAGGCCAACTCAAGACACACCCCCAAAGAGGGTTTCTTTTGAGGATCAACAAAGTGAACCGGTTGTGCGACAAGTTTTCAACAAGCAGGCTGATCCATCTACGAATCAGCAAGCAAATAAGAAATAGATCAAACACAAGCCCAAAACAAGGGAAGTGATAAGGATAAAGGTCATGTGGCCCAAGTAGATGTTTCCAGAGGATTGTTTCAAGGAAAATTTGAAACCCCTCCCTTCTTGACCACCATTAAAATATTTGGGAAGAACCTTCATAATTGCATGTTGGAATCAGGAGCCTCCACCAACTTCATGCCCCTAAGTGTATGCAAGGCTTTGGGGATAGTTCCAAATCCTTCCCGGTATAAAGTGACACAACTTGACAAGACTGAGATCAACATAGTTGGTGAAATCAACAGAATACCCATGCAAATTGTTGCTAATCCCAGGATACAACAAACCATTGATATCTAAGTTGCTAATATCCTTAATACTTATGAAATAATTTTATGTAGGGATTTCACCCGAGCATTGAATGGGTACGCTACAACGGACTACCCCCACCTTTGGCTACCATGGAAAGGGATGCCAAACTAGATTTGAATAGACCGGGAGCCACATATAAAGTTTATGATCATAGAATACAACAACACAAATGAAGTGTTGTTTGGTAAAAAATAATTAGGAAATTACTGCCCCATGGTGTACTCTGATGAACGTAAATATTGTGAAGAAGAGGTGGTTGAAGAAGTCCTCCTTGTGTCCTACAGTGTGCCTACCAACCTTTCCCATATCCCTTAGAGCACGAAGGTGCTGATTGAATTAGATGAAGGGGATTCTTATGAGGATGGAAACCTTGGATTGTTGGATGGCTTCCAAGACTTTATGGCAAAATTTGTACAAGATCAACTCATTTTGGGAGCTAGAATGAATTTTCAAGAACTCCTACTACCTAGTTGGTGCAGGGTGCACAATGCTGCTCATTCAAAATTTGAATGCTATTTATGTCAAACAACAATTGAGCATGTTAAGGGATAAGTTATTCTGAAAGAGGAGGCACAGTCCACATTGCCAGATCAGATACAGTTGGAATCTACACCCTCAAAAAGTTGTTGAAATAAGGCTGCCCTTAGAATAAAAGGTCAGATCTGTTAATTCCAAGGTCACAAACTCTCTTGGGTTCTGGACGCTGGGCTTTCATGGGTCCAAATCCAATCATGGAGATAGAGATGTCTTTGAGCTAATCATCCCCAAAGGTAAGTCATACTTCATTGCTCATAGACTCCAATTTTATTGCACCAATAATGTAGCAAAATACGAGGCATTGGTCCTAGGACTCCTCGTGGCATTAAGAAAAGGGGTCAAAATGCTAGAAGTCTTTGGGGACTCTGAGTTGGTTATAAAGCAAGTAAGAAAGCTCTATTGTTGCTATGACCGGAGATTGAATAATTATAGGCATAGGGTATGGGATCTGTTAGAGGGACTAGATGCATTCAACATCCAATTGATCCTGCACTCTCAAAATCACACCACCAATGCCCTAATGCAAGCGGCTAGCACCTTGCAACTCTTATCATTGTTTGGCCTCAAAATGTTTACCGTTGAGCTCACCTCCATTCCCTCCGTGCCAAAAAATATGGAAAATTTTTAGGTGTTTAATGATGATCAACACATCCTAGATTTTATCACCAGCTCTGATGTGTTTTCTACTGAAATAATTGATGAGATTGAGCCTAAAGAGGCCGAGCTTGATATAGAAGGGGTTATCAACCTCCAGACCAACACTATCCCTAGAGGAATAGTCCAACTAGAATAAATATTCGATTTAGATCAGATCAAAGGATAAGACTAGCAAGCAAAGAAGGATTCCATCAGTGACTAGTGTAACACCTATAACCTTGACACGACTGAGGATGCAAAGAATGTGTTTATTGGAAAGGTGTGCACTCTAGAAGAAAGAAAGGGCATAGTGAATGCTTTGTGGAAGTACCATGATATCATCTCTTGGAATTATGAAGATTTGAAAACATATGATACATTCATCATCACTCACACCATCCCTATCAAATCAGATGTAAGACCATTCCGACAATGACAATGTCATTTTAATGATTTTCTGGAACAGATCATATATAAGGAAGTGCATAAACTATTTTCTACCAGGATTATTTTTCCGGTTAGGCACTCCACGTGGGTGGAAAATTTGGTTCTGGTCAGAAAAAAGAATGAAGAAATCAGGTTGTGTGTTGACTTCTGCAATCTGAACAGAGCCTCAGAAAAGGATAACTATCCTATGTTGTCATTGGATGAGGTACTGCAGATAGTTAATGGTTCTCAAATGATGTCCTTCTTGGATGAGTACTCTAGATACAATTAATTTATGGTGCAGTACGAGGATCGACATAAAACGACGTTCACCACCAAAAGGGGAAACTTTTCCTATAGATGAATGTCATTCGGACTCATCAACATTGGCGCGACCTTTCAACGGCCAATGGAAATTGCCTTCAAAGATCTAATAGGAAAATTCATAATCATCTACATGGATGATTTGATTGTATTCTCAAAGCAATGAAGTGATCATGTTGCTGATTTGTGCAAAGTTTTTCAAAAGTGCTGAGAGTTTGGGGTGTCCCTAAACCTGAAGAAGTGTATCTTTGCGGTCACTAAAGGAAAGCTTCTTGGACATGTCCTCTCATAAAAGGGAATCTCCATTGACCCCAAACGCATCTAGGCCATAATGAAGATCTAGCTGCCAGGAAATAAGAAAGAGTTAAAATATTTCTTTGGGAAGATAAACTTTGTTCAAAAATTTATCACAGGCTTTGTTGAAATTGTCAAGCCACTCAATGCTATGTTAAAGCAAGACACCAAGATTGAGTGGATCTTGGAAGCAAAGCAGGATTTTGAAGAGATCAGGAAAGCAGTTGCTGCCACGCCTATTTTAGTCAACCCCAATTATTTGAACCCATTCTATATTTATTCATTCACTTCAGACCACTCATGTGCTAGTATATTGACTCAGAAAGACAATGATAGGAATGAGCACCCAATTGCCTTCATGAGTGCCCCATTAAAGGATGTTGAGCTAATATATCATAATGTTGAAAAGAAGGCATATGCTCTTGTCCGTGGAGTCAAGCAATTCAGGAATTACATCCTGAGAAATAAAGTATTTTCCATCGTGCTCGACCCCACAGTGAAGACATTGCTCATGCAAAATGAGTTAGGATAATGTAGATCCAAATGGGTAACCTTGTTGCAAGAATACGATATGGAAGTTCAACCAATGAAATTGGTTAGAGGACAGGCCCTTACCAAAACAATAGTTGAAGCAACAACCGAAGTCAGGCTCGAACTTATAGTTCAACAGTACCAGTTGGAGGATGTTTCTCCAGGAGAGTGGTATGATGACATAGTGTACTATCTGTTGAATCATAGATGTCTACCCCACTTGCAGGGGGTCCAAAAACACACCCTTATACTGAAGATAAAAAAATACATGTTGTAGGGGGCCATATTATATAGGAGAAACCATGAAGGCATCTATTCGAGGTGCCCTGGCAAAGAAGAAGAAGATCGGGTCTTGAATGAGTTTCATGACAAATTTGGCATAGGTCATGGTTTCAGTCTTTCTACTGCACATCAAATCCTAAGAAGAGGATTTTAATGGCCTACGGTCTTCAGGGATGCTCATAACCATGTCTATGTGTGCCATGTTTGCCAAACTGCGGCAAATAGAGAGAGGAATGTTATTGTCATGTTGCAACCAGTCTTGGAGGTAAGGTCGTTCACACAATGGGATCTCGACTTCATTGGTCTGGTAAGCCCACCATCATCCGCGAGTCATAGGTACATTCTAACTACTTCTGATTACTGTACTAGATGGCCATAAGCTATTGCATGTAGTTAATGTATCACATAGGTAGTCACTTATTTCATTGAAAGTTTTATTTTAAATCTCTTTGGTTGCCCATATGCATTGGTGTGTGATAATGGACCCATCTTCTCCTCACTTAAAGTTGTTAGTTGGGCCTTTGATTATGGCATGGCCCTCAAATTCTCATCCAATTACTGTCGTCAGGGAAATTGTCTTGCGAAATCCACCAAAAAAAACTTGATCACCATGATTAAAAAGATGCTTGATAGGAACCCCAAGGACTGGCATACCCAGCTCCGTTTCGCCCTTTGGGAAGATCACACCCATCACAAGGCTTCCCTTGGTGATTCCCCATTCCATTTGGTCTATGGCTTGGAGCCTATCTTTCTGATACACCTAAAAATTCCCACCCTCTAGTTTATCAATGATTTTAACGAAGGAGGGGATCATAGAGAAGCTCAAATAGTTGAGCTCTTGCACTTAGAAGAAATACAAGATCACGCAATAGAAAAATTTTCCAAACATTAGGGTGTAGTCAAGAGGTGGTTCGATCATCGATCCAAGATTAAGGCCTTTAGAATTACAGATCTAGTCCTGTGTTGGGACAAGGCCCATGAAAAGAAATGGGGACATAACAAATTCGACAAGCTTTGGCTTGGCCCCTTTCAAATAGCTGAAATTCTGGGAGACAATGCTTTCTACCTAAATACCTTAACTAGTGAGGACATCCTGTTGCCTATCAACGGGTAGCGCCTAAAGCATTACTTCGAAGTCTGAGCTCATGCAGAGCTATTCCTGTAAATACTTGTACATAGGTTAGAGTAGGTTGCATTAGTTTTCTTTCATTCTGTTGTTTTGCGCTGCTTTGTTTTTCTCGTCTCCCGGCTATTATGTTATTTTCTACCCATTCTTAGTGTTCTTTGGATAAACATTCATTCTCGATTATTGGTCCTTGATAGCTACCTAGGAAGTACTTCCTCATTTGAACTCTTCTTTAGAACTCGGTCCTTGGTCGAATCTTTTTACATTCATCTCAGATTTTACACAAAACGCATGTTAATTATTTTCGAAGGGTTGTGTTGTAGTTGCTATGATAATGTGGTAAGTGAAAAAAATCTCAAGTCCTCTCCAATGACCACTTTGGTTCTCAAACCTATTGTAGGATTTAGTGCTTACATGGTTGAGCAAAATAATAAAGTGTCAACAGAAAAATCTAAAAGAAAGAAAGAAAAAAAGTTCTAAAATCAAGCAACCATATGGGTGTGTGGGTAACTCTATAGGGGCTATGGACTCTCGACCGACAATAGAGAAATATCCATGGGGTCATAGTGACAGCTCCACCAGGGCTATGGACGCCTGATTGGCAGTGGGGCAATGTCCAGGTTACTTTTGGTGTCGGATGATTTATGTATCTTGCACGTTTGATTAGCCACTTGTTGTCACAGTTCCTAAGGGAAGGAATGAATTCACTACACACACAATTTTGAGATGTTTTGTAGGTTGACTCAACTAAGGATCATGTTCTCCTAGTTCACCTTTTGGATGTTAGCCCCTGGTCTTTGAAACTAGATATTTTGGGTCTTGAATCAATAGTTATCCTTTGAACGCTCGGGAGCGTTTCCTAGCTGAGTCACCATTTGTTGTGCCCTCAACACACATGCCCCATTCATAATGGGGACCCTCTCTTTCCTTCACTTTGCTGTGTCATTTTGTCACTACCTCGTTTTGCATGCCCGGAGTTCCCTACTCGGGGTTCCTCCATTTGTTCACTATTTTAAATGGCCGACCACCCACATCTCTCCAGCCATTGGACCCCATACTCCTCTTTTTTGTTGATTAACCACTTGGCATTTTAGGTAGCCATGATCTTGCATCTTTCCGGCCTCCGGGTTTTGGACCTCCCGTTGCCATCGCAAAATTTGAACTCACCAAACTTTTGGTTTGTCGTACCTACATTAATTAGGTGCATTAAATGCACTTAAGGGTATAAACAATCATGTCAACATGTAATTTTCACATGTCAAGAAGTTTAGAGTAGTGCAGAGATCTCCCAACCTTTGCCACCTTCCTGCCCAGTGCCTCTCTTCGTCGTTCTTCACATATTTGCCTACTATATTCATTGGGTTCTCGAGGTGAGTGCGTCGTTCGACCTCCTGTTACATTTTTATGATTTCATGATTAGATAACAAATGAAAAAGGCTAAAATTGTATGAATCTAATAGAAGAGGGGTAATTTTACAAAACCCATGTAATAGAATTTTAAGAAACCCCCTCAAATCGCCAAGTGGTCGGCCTCGAAACTTCACTGTCCCTACACCGTTCTTCCTACAGGGTGCTCACGCCCTCTGGGTCTGAAAATTCCCTTTGTTAAAGAAAACATTAATATGAAACATAACTCTGATGGTGGCATGCCTCCCGGGTTCCAGACCCTGGAACTCTACCTCCAGATTGTCATCCCCCTTTCGTCATTTCAAACCTGCCTCGCCTATTCGAGACTCGGAGCCCACCCTGCTGTTCGTCCTTGGGTTTGCAAAGTGTCACATTCAAATGCCCATCAGGTCCCGGTTCATGAACCTCTGTCTATGGACCGCCATTGCATCATTGTTATTTTTAACGACCTTGGGTAAACTGTCTTCTAGTCCCTAGACCCCGATAATCTCTCTGTCGCGTGAGTCAAAAGAAAGGAACTTAAGTCCTCAACCCTTGCTGAGCTCTGACTACCAGACTTCCACTGTCGGGACTCCATCCCATTTTGACCATCCAAAACTAAAAACTCAGATCATCCTTTCAACACCCGGGCCCCGATGCTCTGATCGCCATCAACATTCAACATAAAAATTATGATGCAAAGTCCACACTCAGGTCCAGTCTGTCATGTTGCACCCAAACAACTAAAGAGATACAAAATTGACCAGCCATCCTTCAGCCCCACGGGTTTCAGACCCCAGATCTCTGCCCCCAGAATGTCGTTTCACCAAGGCCATTCCAAATGGCTAACACTAGACAAATTTCCCTCATCATGGCTCCGGGTGCCCTAATGATGGTCCAAATTTCTTCCAATATGGCAAAAAACATTGACACACATGCTTAAATTAGACCCTCTCCCACATAAACATTTCAAATCATCCAAATCTGAGGTCGGGAGAATCCATCCAGATTGCCCTTCCCTATTTTCCCTTCAAACAACATTCTTACTAGAGAAGTCTGGCCTCTTGGGACAGGAGCATCCAAACTCCCTCCAGTGAATCACTAATGGTAATCTTGATTAATTGTTAGATTTTTTGAATGATGAATTATCCAATCTAATGATGTCTTGCATGGATTTGACTAACATTTGTACCGTCATGATTGATTATGCTTACCTTGCCTCTTGTGTGCAAAATATATGGAATCAGGTACAGAAACCTTGGGGGTGGTCATAGAAAAGGACAAAGGAAAGAAAACAAGCAAGGCCCCTCATGGAAAAGAAGACAAAGATCAAATGATGTACCAGTTCCAAGGGGAACCATTGCAATCTAGAGTCACTACCAAATGGAAAGATATCTCTGACACTAATATTGGACATGTGGATATTGGTGATTTCACACAAAGGGTCAAGGTCAACCCCAAGATAGAAAGTGCAAGCTTAATTAGAAGCAATGAGATAGCTAAGGCTACAGGTTTCCCTCTCGCTTTGGTTGCCCCTGAACTAGTGATGGCTTGCAAGGAGGCATATCAACCAAAAACTAGAACAATAGTAGACAAATATGGGAACCTGTTGGACGAAATGTCTGCCAAGGGAATAACAAAGACCTTCCATAGCCCTACCTTTGTGGAGATGGAATTACCAACTATAAAAGAGTGCAAGGAAATGTGGGATTAAGACCCCATGAAATACAAAAATCTTATAAATCAACATTGGCTCAAAGAGAAGAAGAGGAAAACGATTACCATGAGCACCCTATATATGAGCATTGAGTAACTGACGAATTCATCTATGAGTCCTCTGGTGATGATGATGAGAATTTGGATGCAAAGATTATCAAAGAAATCTCCGACCCTAAACTTGATGAGGAGCTAGCCAAGCAGCTCAAGGAGATTTAGGAGAAGGATGCTAAAAGACAGCCTATTATTGAAGAAAAGACCACCACAAGAGAAATAGAGGGCAATAAGTCCCCAATAGAAGAACATGACCACAACCCTAGGCATGACGAGGAGGTGCTCCCTCACGATGAAGCCAAAGAAAAGGAAGAAGATAAGCCTGAAGAAGAGGTTGAAACTCATGAGAATCCAGAGACTGAGTAGCCCGAGGAGCACGAGCATGATGAGGAAAAAGAAGAAAAGGATGTTGAAGGGGAAGACAACCCCAAGGAATGCCTAGTCATCAAGGTCCCCATAAAATGCACAGTGTATATCCATGAATCCAATGAAGAAAAGGAGGATACAAGGACAAAGCAAGAAGCTATTAATGGTAAAGATATTGAAATAAAAAAATATGAAAAGGAGGGTGCCTAGGAATCACCCAAGGGAAAGTCCTCAATGCCCGATTGGTTGGAAAAGCAACTAGAAAAGAAGGCTCCTGCTCCTAAGGACCCAAAAACAAGATTGGAGGCTATATTGGCCTGAGCTAAGATAAACACTAAGAAGGAGAAGAAACCTAGAATCAGATCAAAGGTAACGATGGATGCCTCCAGATCCAGAGCAGTACAAATAGCTACGCAAGTGGTGGGAGAACAAGGAATAAGCTACAACATCTCCACCATTGACTTTGGAGTGGCCACCAGGGAACAAAAGGTAGATCACTTCCAAGAATCTGTTGCCACGGTGGTGCATCTAATTCAACAAGATAAGGTCTTAAGGGAAGAGCTCAAGGTACAGGTGGTTGATCTAATAGCCTACATCCAACAATGGTCATCAATGGAAGAAAAACCTACCACATCTTCATCCCCACCACAATTTCTATCCAAGGAACAAATAGATAAGCTAGAAAGGAGAAATAACTTGGATAAGACCACAGAGAGTTGGTTCTGATAGGTCTTGAATACTAGAAACATGGGAATCAATCGCGTTGTTCAGACGACAAACAAGTTCTTAGATGTATAAAAGTCTCTTGAGGGTACAAGGAAACTTTGCACTGACTTCCCAAGGAAATATGAGTCTGCCTACTTGAAGATTGAGGCTATCCTCAAACTGCCAAGCAAGATATGGGAAAAGGAGGATGATCATTAGCTGATGGATGTATGGAAGCATGATTTTGAAAATCGAAAAGAAAGTTTGGAGTAGATGCTTGAAAAGGTAAATTCAGATATCGATTGGGCCAAGGAGGTTTGGACAGATTGTAGTCGATACTTGGAGCTAATGACAAGATACAATGTGCTTGTTGTCCAAGTTAATCCAGAGAAGATAAAGCCTCATTTCAAAAAGAGGATAGAAGATGGGATGTTGGGTGAGGTTACTACTGATTTGATGAGTTTTGGTGCCCGAGCCTTCACCCAGTCTGAGTTGTTTAGGGACCACACTACCAAGTATGATGAAGACTGGGAAAAGCTCGTTGACAACTCCAAGGAATGGAGTTACTTGGTGCTACGTTCTGAAATTATAGAAGTTGATAAGCTCTAGCTAGTGATTCTGAAATTCATGGAGTATGTTGCTTTGAAGAAGTAGAAGGGCAACCCTATTATTGGTGTAGAGTTTTTAACACAATAGCTTCAACAAAGGCAATCAACAAAAAGACAAAATGCTACAGTGTTGCCACTAGAAGCCAAAATAGGGATAGGGACAAAATTGTATTTTAAAATGTAATATATTGTGGGGGTAGGTAGAACCCTAGTTTATAGTGAATCTTGGCCACATAAATGTAAATTAATCTTGGCCATTCATTCTACTTTTGGGACACTATAAATAGGGGGTCTCCTCTAATTTTCAAGGGAGAGCTGAGTTGTTGTAATAACATGCTGTAATTTTTTTAATAGAAATACATTGACTTTGGTGGATTTCTAAGTTTCTTTGCATGTTTCATGATTCTTCTCTCATAGTTAGATGATTTATTTAGATTTACTTTTTTGTTTCAGTTAATTTTAGTTAGGTTTGGTAGATTTAGTAATGCTATTCTATGGTTGTGAAGATTTCTGCTATGTAGATGCCTTCTTAGTCCATACTTTTGGTTGTTTGTTGCTAGTAGATGGTTGTGTAAAGTTATTCTGGACTTAAATTCAAAGCTACTTTAAAATTTTGTCTTTGTTCATGCATGTATATGGTGAATGAATGATGAAACATTTGCAGACCTTAGAAGATAGCACAAATTTCATAACACTGTGAAATTTTTGGTTAAGTGAAATTTTGTTTAAGGAAATTGTCCACAATAGAAACCTCCATTATCACTATTCATTCATAGTTGTAGTTCTAGGAACCTCCTCTCTTCCTTTCCCTTTTTCTTTTTTTGAATAAGTAACCTAAGCTAAGGTTCATTACACATTGTAAAGCCAAATCTTAAATCAAAATAGGAGTTCAAGATCATTGTCCGAACCTACAAAAAGGTGCACATCAACTTCCCACTTCAAGAACTCCATTAAAAGACTCAAATTTCTTCCAGCCTTACTTCCATAAGTCCTCCCTGTGATTACCAACAAGATCACATTAAACATCAACTGAGATATTCCATGAAAGTCATGACCTGACACCCGAGAGACCTTGGGGTAATTTTCAGCAACTTGTGTTGGAGATTTCCTTTCAAGAGAGGTGATTCACCTATGCATTACCCTTGTTGAGAAAGTGTACCAAAACACCCATCAACACCTTCCTCATATAATTGGTTTCATGGTAGTGTTTACCATACCTATCGTTTGATATATGTTATGTAAGTGTTGTATAATATATTCATCAAATTGACTTACTTTACATGATTTTAACTTGTATATATGATTGGCTTGCATTTATATTTTGTGTACTAGATTTTCCTCTCCTCCAATTCCTTGCATATGATGGATGCATCTAATCGAATGGGCATATTCTATCACTAATATTCTTTTGTTTAGTTTGTAAACAATCACAAGTATTGATGTATAGTATATTAGGACATAATATGTTGTACCACTTCCCATGTATATATTTTTTCAAAGCCTCATGTCTCCACTCTCTCACAATTGTTGATAGTAAATTTAGTCTGGATATATTTTTAATCTTTACTTACATGATAAAAAAATCATTATATATCTTCTTCTATTTTGAAGGTTCTCATGGAACATGCATGGAAAATTCTGATAAACATGATTGTATCTAATTAGATCCATCAATTTACATATACCTCGATATCCTTTGATACCTAAATATTTATTTTACATGTATGTCTAGGATTACTCATTTATTATCAAAGACATTTTCATGGGTGATAACACAATATAGTGTCCCACATTTGGCCTAAGTGGCCAACATAAATTAAAATTTAAAAAAACAATGATGTAGGAGCATCTAGGGTGTAAGAGAAATATTCCATCCACAAAAAGAATCTTTATTTTAATTTTTATTAGGGTTACTATTTTAGTAAGTTGGAAGGGCTAAAAATGGTAGGTTTCTAGTTTTAGTAAGTTTGCATTTGTGCACATATGAACATGAAATATTACATAGAACTCAAGAATGGTGAAATGAAGACAATGGTGAAGAAACCACTTCAATATCATCTATAATTTGTGAGATATTAATTTTTTTGTCTTAAATATCCATTTAAAAATATTCAAAGTCAATTATGATGTACCTAGATGTTTCAGATGGGCTTGAAAAATTGTTGAAAATCATAATATACCTAAATGAATACTATTATGGACCTTGTGCTCTATGAGATATTTCCAACAACGTAGAGGTTTGTCAATTTTATGGTCGAGTCAAAAGTTATGGCTCACAGAAGTTGGACTAAAATTTAAAAAAATTCCATAGCCAAAATAGGGGTAATTGAATCTGTTTGGTACAAAAAATAGAAGTGTCAATTTGTTGGAAAGTGGAAAATATCATATAAACTAGTTATGAATGAAAATAGATTCATTTTGGATGAGAATATAGATGAAATTCTTTCTTTTTAGTACAAAATAGAGTTTGGGGTTTCAATGGCCATTATTGCTATTCCCAGACTTGCATGTCTTATTTTCTACATGTATTTGTAGCCCAAATTTCTATAATAGCGGTCTTGTGACTAGATAGTTGTATTACATTTGATTGCATGTATGTCGATTATTTCTGAGAGTACAAGAACAATAAAGTTTCATGTTTGTTGTTCTTTAATTTTATTAAATTAAATTCCAAAGTAAATTCTTCAAAAACGATATGGTTGGGTTTAGTTGGGCCTAGTTTTGAAAGAACCTCGTTGTAAGATTAATTAGGTCTCTAATGATTAACCATTAGAGAGAATTTTAATGATACTCTTGTTAATTATATATTAGTTGCAATATTCAATCAGGTATTAAAAATGGGGTAATTGGTTGACTAGTTTGATATGCATGTGTTAGTCAAAGTTTATAATCAAGCATCTTTTGGAATCAATTAATCAATAAAGGGTTATAGATTTAAGGCTATTAAATTCTAAATTACCTATCTCTCCTTAGATTTAGGCCTCGCTATCTAGACTTGGCCTCCTACGGGAAATCAAATTTTCAAGTATTTTATCTTTTAAAGTTGTCTTTTTACAAATACTAATCCCATTTAGGCAACCTTCATTTTAGAGTGGAGATACTCTTGTTAATTACATATTAGTTACAATATTCAATCAGGTAGTAAAAATGGGATAACTGGTTGACTAGTTTCATATGCATGTGTTAGTCAAAGTTTATAATCAAGCATCTTTTGGAATCAATTAATCAATAAAGGGTTATAGATTTAAGGTTATAAAATTCTAAGTTACCTAGCTCTCCTTAGATTTATGCCTCGCTATCTAGACTTGGCCTCCTACGGGAAATCAATTTTGGAAGTATTTTATCTTTTAAAGTTGTTTTTTTACAAATACTAATCCCATTTAGGCAACCTTAATTTTAGAGTGGAAATGCTAAGACCACTAAAATTGTTTGTCTTGTTCTTCCCTCTCCTCACATTCTAGGTGGCATTCTTGCATTAGCGTTACATGTGCAATGTCACCATGACAGCATGATAGAATTCACATCATATTGATGTGAATAGGTATTTTAATAAGTTATAATGCTTAAAAAAATAATTTTGTGCCCATATTGTGGGCATAAAAAATATCTTGCATTAGCATATGACTCCATGGAAGGAGAAGATGTATACAATGACTATGATCCAACTTATCCAATATTTTAAGGAGAAAGCAGTATTGATGTAGATTGGTATGAGTTTTCTATTCACAGTATTTAACATCCAAGGGAACTCATTTGACCAATGTATAAGTCCAAGGCACCATGTGAAGATATAACAACTCATCTAGATGTGGTAGTGGTGTAGATTTGAAATGAATATTAGCATGTGATGAGGGATTTTCCTACATAATAGAATGATATTGATACTAGATAAAATAATTTTTTCAAGTTAAACAGTAAGAACTTGGAATGGATGGAAAATAAAATCCAAAAAAAAAGTGTAAAAAATGTGGCAATGATAAGGAATAGTCCAATATAGAAGTGACTAGTAAATAATAAAGAGGTCCAACTATCTCATAAACATAAAGTTCCAAAAGGATAATTTTTTAATGATAAGGTGTAATCAATCTAATCATAGCCATTAGCAATGTGATGTGTTGGAAAAGAAATGAAGAAAGAACTGGATGTTTCTTCTTGCAATCAAGTCATACCTTGCATACCTAAAGAAAATGGCTTGATCTTCCCACATGAAAAAATGGACCTATCTTGTGAAGAAGTCAACTTAAAAAGGGAAGAAAGATAACTACAACACTATATTTTATCTTGGGAGATCACGATGAAGAAGGTAAATCATTATTTATTTCCCCCTTTTCCTTGTTCTTATAAAATATTTAAATGAAGAATATGTGATTTGAAAAAAAGGGATCTAGAGTCTAAATCATACTTTCTCCTATATCACATGAGAAGAACCACAAGATGATCACAAACATCCACTTGGCTACTAACTGAGCAATGGAAGAGCCAAAATGGTGGATCAAGGTTTTGGTTCTTTCTTTGGGGAGTGATGTGGATTGATTGAATAATTATTAAATTGATTTGATAATGAAAACATGCACCTAGGTTAACTATGAAGCTACAACAAAATGATGCAAATACAAAAAATTGTAGAACTAAAACCAACAATGAACTACAAAACAATAGAGTGTAGAGATAGAGAAACTTGGCATATAAATTTGAGCTTAAACTGGTTGGAAAAGGGTGTTGGCATCATAGACTTGGAAGTGTGCAAATCTTAGGAATACAAATTCAAATCTCAGATGGTCATAGTCTGTAGTTTACTATTTTTGAAACTTATTTCAAAACTTTATTTGTTGATGATTAATTCCACTTGCCCTAATTTTTTGAGTTAGGACACTTGAATTTTTGATCTTGCAATTAGGTATCCAATCCTTTCTCAAATTTTCTTCAGATCTACCACCTACACACAAGAGAGGGGATAAAGGGTTATGCCATATAGGGGCTTTCCTAAGTCAAACTCATTTTTTGTGTTTTCACCTCCATAATATATATGATGATGTAAAAGAGTGCTTACCCTTAGTTAGGTAGAGGCACATGGATAAAATAATGATAAATTGATAAATGTTCCAACTTACCACTTAAATATGTTTTCCTTGATGGATTCAAGTCATTGTACTCATCTCATACAAGGAGATTTGGTTTCTGGATTGAAATTCCTATAAGTTCTAGTACTCATAAAACACATGAAAAAACTCACATGAAAACTTGATGCATTGCAAACGTAAATATTGACTAATAATAAGTGTTCTAAAGTATTCTTATTTTTCTCTTGATTGATTTTAGGATGCTCAATTATTATTTCAATTTCCTAAGATTTCAAATGGTGAAAAATAATTGTATTTATATTCAATAATTCATTTTCTATTAAATTAATTATATCAAAGTCGACAAATGAATTTAAATTTGTAAATGTTAAAATGTCGACAATAACATATTCAAATTTCGGCCAAAATATGTTGTTTATGGGTGATGGTTCCCTATAATAGACCTATTTTGGGTCTTTAGATATCGTTAAGCAAACATTAATATTAATTCCTAATTTTATATTCATTTTATGAATATGACCATAAAATGGACAATTTAAGAGCACAATTAGGTCCAAACACATAGGGGGATCTAAACCTACTATGAAATTATCAAGGGTGATAACTTACAACTATATTTAGCCCCCACTTTAGTGAGAGTATGAACTTACACTCATGCTCACACTATAGTAAGGATAAGACAAGAAGTGTTTGTTTATCTGAACATTGGAGAGGTAGGATACATCGAATATAGGGGATGCACTAGCCCCCAGGCTCAAGATCCTATGAAAAAATAATGTAAAGACAAAGGAGGTCACATACATATGAAGTGTAATGCAACATGAAAAACATGAAGCATACACAATGAAGAAACAACACTAACATAATGGAAAAAACATAATGAAATACGATGCAAACACGATGCAAAAAGGGGTGTGACAATCGCAAACTAGCAAGCTCCATAAAATTCTTACTAGGATCCATACCTTGGAGATATCCATAAATCACAAGGCTAGAAAAGTCTAATATTTTTTAGGTGACCCATGAATTAAAGCATCATAGTCTAGTGAAGTTTGATATTTACTAGGTGAGTTTGATAAGAAACAACAAAAGCTATTGAAGTCTAATATTCATTAGGTTAGTTTTTGCAACCATACCAAATGAAAACATGAAAGGGATAGTGAAGTACAATATTCACTAGGTGAGTTTCCATACCAACCATACCAATAATTATAGTCCCAATAATTTTTATAAGGCACTACAAAATATGATCAATTTTCCAAAAAATGCATCGCAAAGTTCAACATGGGTGAACAAAGTGAAGCACATAATGGAATGTATGTAGGTCCACATTAAAGTTATTGCTAACACCAATAAGGAGAAATTACCTTTAAGGTAGAATAAAATTATTTTTTCAACATGATAGGCCATGAGAACTAATTGGAAAACTGTATGCCAAATGATATGTTCCCAAAAAAGCTACTCATGATGAGGGGTTGCCCCCAAAATAAAGCCACATAATTAATAAGACAAAAATTAGCACATGAGGGATCCACTGATCTAAGGTTGGTATAGATGAGAGATAATGTATAATATGATAATGCTTAGAATTGATATCATTACCCAAATACTTGTAGAACTGCAAAAACAAGGGAGTCCAATGACACATGAAGACAACATAGAAAGGATTTTAGGTCAACATGGAAGAGACCTAAATGTCTAAATGCTTTGTATCATTCTTAAAAGGAAACACAAGAAAAAGAAATCCAAAACCTAAAGACGAATGAAGATACAATAGATGAACATGACACAACGTATTCATTTTCTTTGTATCCTTGTACTAACAATAACAACAAGAGTCATGCAAAGAAAAATAGCATACATTAATACACACCAAGAAGTACATCATAAGGAAATCACATTATGTGCAAGAAAAAACACAAATATATGAAAGGGTCCTACACATACGAGTCGATCTATATCAAATTGTTTGCATCCCAATATTGCTCATCATAAATGGAAGGCAAACAACTAGCTAAAGGGAGTAAATAAAGTGTTGTACTAGGAGAAGCACCAAACTCAACACGTGATGAATCACTCTCAACAAGAGGATCATCATAGTTTCCCCATCTAAATTCATAAAAAAAATTAAAAATGAGAGATAGTTCATTATGCTCTTATTATTCTATATTATCTTCTACTTCAGTATTTGAATGTATCACAATAGGTTTCATATTAGTGATATCGACATGATTGGAGCAATATCCTTTGTATGAGCCTCTTTCATTCTTTGTTTTGGCTAAGATAAGTAAGGTTCAACTTCATAGTTCGGTGTTTACCCAGTTTGCAACCAGTCACCATAGGAGTACATACCCATTTGGAACCATCCATCCTGAGCTTCTTCAACATCTCTTTCACATACTTACACTATGAAATAAAAATCCTTTTCTCTATTTGATTAATTTGTAGCCCAAGAAATAAATTCATCTCTCCAAACATAGTCATTTCAAATTCTTTTTGCGTCTCTTCCACAAACATCTTGCACATATTTTCATTTCCTCCAAAAAGAATGTCATCAATATATACAACTAAAATCAAGATTTTGTCATTTTCAATCTTAAAATACAAATTACTATTTTTCGTACCTTTGTCGAAACCTTGTTGAATCAAATACTTCTCTAACCTCGTATACCAAGCTCTAGGAGCTTTCTTCAATAAATATAAGGCTTTCTTCAATATGCACACCATATCCAGTTGATCTGACAATTCAAATCCTTCTGGTTATTCCATGTAGACCTCTTCTTCTAGCTCACCATTTAAATATGCTAACTTGACATTTGCATTCTCTACAATCATTATCAGTATTTTATTGAAACATATGTATGCTTTTCTTTTAGTAGAATATCCAAGAAAAATGCCTTCATCACTTCTTGCATTAATTTTTTCCAAAGTTTCTTCATCTCTTCTAATGTAACATGTACTTCTGAATAACTTGAAGTACTTGTAAGATAGAACTTTTCTCCACTAAGGTCTTAGGACCCAGGGCAACAAACTTCTATACTTTAGATTTAAGGATGACCCTAGAGATCTCACCCCAAGAATAGAATAGAGGCAAGAGATTTGACAATATGGGATCCTAGGGTATGATTTCAGATTAGAAGAGGGGTTCACCACTAGGTTTAAACTTGGAAAAGAAAATGACATGCAAGATGAAATGTAAAAAAAACTAGTTCGATTCAATGCTTCACTAAATGACTTAAAAATGAAAGAAAAATAAAATAGAAGGCTACAAAACATAATGTGTGCACCAAGAAATGCGTTGAAGATTGGAAACAACTCTGAAATTCTGAAAAACCTGATTTTCTAGCCTAGTGGGACTCATTCGCCATTCTGGGTGAATGAATCTCAGTTCTGGATTTTTGCACAAGAGTAAGTTTCAACCAAAAGGGTATCCAAATCTACAAATATCTCTAAAAGACACCCACAATGGGACTCATTCACAACAATTGGGGGATCGGTCCCGTTTTGTCGTGAAGTGTCCCATGAGCAGAATCTTGAACTAAAACTTTGCAAGCCTCTGATGATGGATATAATAAGCACTTTCCCATTTCTTTCATGCAAATTAGATGGATACTTTTTCCTAGATCCGAGTTTTTGTGAGTCTTGACAACTTTGACAACATTTGCAACTTTGTCATTATGGTGCTTTTGAAGGCTTCAAATCCACTTTTCTTCAATCTACAAACCTACAATCACACATTAAAGAGGGGAAAACTTGTTGATTGTTAGGGAATAGGGTTTTCCTTGGTCAAACCCCTTGTAGCTAATTAAAGCAAATGATGAAACAATGAAACAAGGAGATGAAAAATGAAACATCAATAATGATACCTTGAATGATGATGTCTTCTAGATGATTTCTATAAATCTAAAACTCAATTATGAAATGGTCATGAAGAATGTAGATCTTGATCTTTTAAAATAAGAATAGAATAATGCTTGGTCTTGGATATTCAATGCTACATCACAAAATTAGCTCACTAACATGCTTGATACTTGATATGCTTGATGGATCTTGAATTGCTGCAATAATTGATGAAGAATATTCCCTTGAAGATACTTGAATGCCCTTGTGAATGCTTGAATGCTCTTGTGAACTCAATTTTCTATTATGAATTCTCTCAGAAAAGTCTTAGGTGAAAATGAGTGAAAGAACCTTGTATTTATACTTAACTATGCGAGAATTCCAGAAATTACAACACTACAAGCCGACATCAGATCTAGGAGAATTAAATCCCACTGTAAATTTGATTTAAATTTTAATTTTGGTCACACAAGACTCATTTGTGACAAGTGGAAAATGAGTCCCATATGGCATAATGTATGGGACCAAAACACAAAATTTCTTAGAAAGGTGTAAAAATAGGTTTGGGGCCAAAAACTTTAGGTGGTACTCATTCGCCACAAGTGGTGAATGTGTCCTAGATCACTAAATACATGGCACACAAGTCAAAAACACCTAAATTATGATTGCTTACCAATTGGTGTCAGGCTTATGCTCGAAAAGATTCAATAAATGAGGCTTATGGATGCAAAATAGGGCCAATTAAAGCATAAGAAGCCCAATTATTAATGAAAAGCCTAGAGGAATGTGAAAGTGTGCTACAAAACTTTAGAACACTCCAAATAAGGAAAGATTAATGTAAATCATAATTGAAAATAGGTTTATTATGCTTAGTTAATTGATAAAACCATAGAAAAGTGTGAAAGTTTGTTACAACACCTTTGCAAGCTACCATTAAAATACATTAGTTCACAAGGGCCCAAGACCTAATGTGAATGTGTTATCCACATTACAACACTAAATCAAGGAAACATTAAGCCAAAATCTGCAAGGAGAACCCAAATGAGTGTGAAAAAGACAAAAGACCCTTTTTTCGATGCTACATTTAGCCCCCACTTTAGTGAGAGGATGAACTTGCTTCAAACTCACACTAAAGAGGACATTCAAGAGGGGTCCAATCATACCCATGCGAACGATCTAGGATAACAAAGATCAAGGAAGCAGTCAAGCCCCCAAGATCCAAGATCCCACATCAAACTGACATAAGCACAAAAAGGACACACACAAGATGTATGATTTGTAGCAGAACAAGATACAAGATCATGCAATGTCAATAGCCAGAAGAAAGAAAAACAAAAATAAGAAAAAATAGAAAGGTGGATCAAGCATCAACCGTTTTTCCAAAATGATGTGGATAAGATCTAGGTTTGTCTGAAAAATGCATACTCACTCTGAGGCAACAAAAATCTTGGTTTTCCATCAGGTGAGAAGTCCTAAAAGGTGAGAAACATACACTCATGGATGGTATGCACTCACACACATGTAAGTGGCTATGGGGAAAGTCATGCCTCAAATTGGGCTTCCCGCTCAACCATACCAGAGTTATACCTCTTGATAACTTTAATAAGGCGCCACACAAAAAATGATTTGATTTTCAACCTTCATGAGACAAGAAAAATTATGTATGCTTGGAGCTCATGAACAAACAAGATGGCTCCACAGACATGCAAAATATTTTATGCAAGGTGGCCATATAATCAAAATTGTAAATGAGAAATAGCATAAGGAATGTTCAAAGGTATTTTTATTAGTTCGTGCGAGGTCTCTTCTTAGGGAACATTGTGCTTAATGTTTCCAAAAGAGAATAATTCAAAGAAATATCATGCTCTTGGAAGAAATAAAGACCAATGACACCTCCAAGAAAAGGACACATCACAAGAAGAAAGAAAATCACATGGTGAAACATGAGTGTCGATGTATTCCCCCACTTTAAAGCGGTTGCTAGCACCATTACTGTGAGCAATTTCTTTAAAGTAGAATAAGACATGAGAGCTTACTCGAAAAGCCCTATGCCAGGTCATATGTTTCTAATAAGCTATGTGATGAAAAAAGTAGTATGTCACATGCGAGCCAACTTAAGGCATGTCCTCAACATCCTAAGCTTGCTCTTATATGTACATGAAAGGTGATCAACTAGCTAAAAGAGACAACGACAAGTGACATACGAGGACAAGGCTATCCAACCCCTTGCCCCCACTTAGTAAAGGACAAGGGTGAGCCGAATAGGATGAAAATAAGTATAAGTTAGAGAAATTAGGTGCCTCAACACAAGGAAGAGCACCACACTCCTTGAGATGCTGAATTTTGTTGGTTAAAGCCTTAAATTCATTAGTAGCATGACCATGGACTCTATGATATGCATAAAATGAATTCTTGTAATAAAAATTCTTCCATGTTCTTGGAGGGAGGGATATCAAACAATCTTAGAGTAGTATCACCAAGGTACCCTCTTGATCAATAGAAGATGTTCCTTTATTATGTGACAAAGATATCTCCTACTTAGCACAAGATGTCATACCTACACAAGACTCTTTAGATTGTGAGATTTTGGTCTCTCCTTGAAAGGAGGATGTAAAATATATAAAATTCAAATCATTAGCATTTTTTGAGATGAAATTGATATTAAGCAAAGATTTATTTGTTTCTTGTGTTTCTTTCAAGGAATATTTTGGGTAAAAGTACAAACCTTTGTCACACTTTATAAAGGAATCGGCCAACATGAGAAAAAGTTGTCAACTTCAACCACATAAAAGTGGTATTTATGTTTTGAATTTCAAAATGGTGTAAACTAATAAAATGTAGAACTTTTGTTGAAGTTTACTCCTGTAATTTAAATAAAAAATTAATTAATTTTTTTATCAATTTAAAAGCAAATTTTGTTATGCTAAAAAATTTCAAGAAGAAGTGACGTTTAGTTCACGTTAAGAAACAAATAATTTTTTTTTCATTTTCTCCTAATTTTTTTTCCAAGATAGTTGACTTAAATATCTAGGGCATGAAGTAGGAGCTCTACTAGGGTTTTTTGTTTTCTATGATCATCCTTGGCCCCTCTTGCAACATACTGCCCCTACTCCATAGGAAAAATCCTCTCTCATTGAGTACGACCGCATTTACTATGGTTTTAGGGGTTTATTATGCCTTCAGCCGGATCTAACCCAGTAGTTCATGTTGGTGTTAACGGTTCGTCGGCCAATTCAATGGCTCCTCCTCTGAACAAACGTCCTCAAAAATTTGTTTCGAAAGTATTTCACGAGGTAAGAATTCTGATGCCCCAGCTGATGTAATTTTTCCTTTACCAGATGTTGATTCTGCTTGCCAATGACTTGAACAACACACCCTTGTGGGTTATTTTGTTGGGAGGACTCCCCCTGAAAGTGTGCTAAAAGAATGGGTCAGCAAGGCTTGGGTCCCTCATGGGGTCCGCCTTGATATGGTCCAAAACTTGACCAAAGGTTTTTTTCTGTCCCGCTTTGCGAAAGTTAATCATGTCCAAGCTATTTTAGGTCATGGGACCTGGTATGTTAGGTCATCCTTGTTGGTTTTTCAAGCATGGACCCAAGATTTTATTTTCTTAGACGACACCAAAATGCAGGTCTCAGTTTGAATTGAGTTCCCCGATCTGCCTTTGCCTTGTGTGCCCTTCCTGCATCACATTGCTTCCTCTCTAAGGAGGGTTGTTTGTATTGAACCTGATAGGTTTTTCCAAGCCTGACCTTAGAAACGGGTCTGTATAGAGGTGGACCTATCCAAGGATTTGAAAGAATATGTGGAAATTCAAATAGGAGCTATTAGACACACCCAAAAATTCACGTATTTCAATCTGCCTAACACATGCTATTGGTGTCAATCAGCCGACCAAAAGATCAAGGACTACCCTTTGACAATTCCTCGTACACCATCCCCATCATGAGATGTCGACAAGCCTCATCAAACGGAGCCTTCTGCTAAGGCTGAAACAAAGTGGACCACGGTTACAAACTGGAAAAATAAGCCAACTGGTTATGGGTCGGCCCCTAAGGCCTTTGAACCACCCAAATTTGTTTCAAACCTTTCAAAGAAGGGGACAACTGCTCCTTCTGGAGCTACTACTATTTCAATGCAGCCCAAGTCAAAGGCGATGCCTCAGCCTGCGGTTGTTATGTATGCTCAGCCAAATATCCCTCCCGCAACGCGGGCTCAACGACGGTCTCGCAGTCCATCTCCATTGCTTGAAGAAGGAGAATATTTCCAGAATAGTGGAGGTTTTCACCCCCTATTCATATTGGTTCAGTTCCAAATGATTTCTTGAAGAATAGTTTATCTTCCCTAGTTGAGGAGGAACTTGGCTCCGAAAGTATGGAAGAGTTTCATCCATGAATTTTCTTTCATGGAATGTTTGAGGTCTCACCGACCTCTCCAGAAAGTATTCTGTTAGAGATACCTTATAGAAATACTGAGGTATTGAAGTGCTTTGTCTCCAATAAGTTAAAATTTTAGGGTTTTTCCTTGCCTCATCTTGTCGTTCTATTTGGCCATCCAGTGCTATGTTTTTCACTTTGCATGAAGCTAGGCATGGTGGAGCCATCACTCTTTAGTCCCCAAATTTGCATTCTTGTGTTGTAGATCATGGGATTGATCCTTCTAAGCAGACAGTCTAGGTTCTCCTTAACATTGATAATTATTCCTTTGCGATTATTAATATCTATGCCTCTAATGATGATGTGGAGTTCTCTTTGCTTTGGCGTTGGATTGTTAATTCTTTACTAGTCGCCACCTGGTTACTTTGTGGGGATTTTAATATGGGCAAGGTGGCATATGACAAGGATGAAACCTTGCCCTTCCATTGGGTAGTTAGTGAATGGGAGGCATGGTTTTACATGCATAATAAATTGGGCTTTTTGATCCCAATATTGGTTTCCGCCATTCTCATTCCCTCTGGCACACTTGGTGTAATTATAGGGTCGGTTCTGACAGAGTTTTTAAATGCCTTGATCGTGCAATGATCTCGGCTCAATATTTCTTTTTTCTTTTGCCAGCTCTGCCTTGCTTATGAAGATTTTAGTGGATGTGACTCTGTCTGATCACTTCCCAATTTCTTTTTGTATTGAATGGACATCTTGTTAGCATCTCATGTGTAAATCCCAATTCTTTTTGAACACGTCTTTGTTGTGCCACAAGACCACTCTGGCCCACATTTGTTGAGTGTGGAATTTGGAGTGTAGACCAGCTTGCCAAACAGGTTGGATTACCTGGTGGAATGATGCCATCACTTGTACTACTCAACTCTTGTGCATTTATGGGCGCGAGCTGGCGATTTTTTGCTGATGATCCTATGAGGCAACCACTCCTAACTTTCCTGCAGCTATGGAGGCTTTGGCAGCCAACCCTTTTTCCTCATCACATAAAGTTAGGGTGATAGAATTAAGGCACAAAAAGTAGGTGGCTGATAATTATGCTACCAGAGGAGAACAAATCAAAGCTTGGTTGCATTGGCTTAAGATCAGTGATCGTGCCTCCAAAGAAATTTTTTTGGTACTTCATGCAAAACACTCATCCCCAGGCATCAAACAAATTAAGGATGGTACTCGGGTGCTCTCTGAGCTCCCTGACATTCTCCAAGATTTTTTGCATCATTATGAGTAGATTTTCACTAGATAGAACTCCACGCCTGTGCGACAACAAGCCCTTCAAGTCTGCCTTGTTGTTGTGCCACATAGGCTTTCTTCAACCCAAATTGTTTTTTGTGATCAATTGTTGATAATTGATGATCTCAAGGAAGCCATTTTTTCTATGGCCAATGACAAGGCGCCTGGGATTGATGGCTTCCCTCATGAATTCTATAAAGCCCTTTGGAGTTGTGTTGGGCATGATCTGCATCATGTCTATATTGAGGCTTTTCAAACCGGCTCTCTAGGAAATTTCATAAACAAGGGCAATATAAAGTTCATACCTAAGCCTCGGGATCTAGAGGATATCTGCAACTAGTGGCCCATCACGCTTCTCAATGTCTCCTAAAAAATAATTTCCAAGGCTCTGGCTCTGAAAATACGCCATCTCTTTCGTTAGATTGTGTGCCCAGAACAGTCTGGCTTCATCAAATCTAGGTTTATTCTAGATAATATTATTGTTGTTTGGGAAGGCGTGGAGTGGGCACGATGATCAAATCAAAAAGTTGTGTTCATCAAAATTGATTGTGCCAAAGCCTATGATCACATTGAATGGCCTTTCATTCTTGTGATGCTGCAAGCTTTGGGGTTTGGGCCCAATTTCATTCAGTTTGTTCGTATGCTTTTTGTTGATGCCTCAACTTGCATAACCATTAATGACCACCAATATTCTGCTTTTGGTATTTTTCACTCAATCTGGTAGGGGTGTCCTCTCACCCCCTCTTTGTATGTGCTTGCGGTTGAGGGATTTGGATACCTTCTGGCCCATGTTGTCTCTTAGTAGTGTGTCAAAGGGATTCTTCTCTCGAACTCTCAGGAGAAGCTTGTTAATGGCCACTTTGTGGATGATTCCTTTCTCACTCTCTTGGAGGAAGAAGAATCGATCACTGCTGCCCTTGATTGTCTCAACACTTTCTGTCTTGCCTCCCGCTCTGCCATGCAATGGCACAAGACCTTATGTTACAGGCAATCTATGTTACCCACTCCTGCATGGCTTCAAAACTATAATTGGAAGTGGATTGGGTAGGGAGAGATATTTTGGTTTTTGGGCATCCCTTTCACCTTCCAGGCCTCTCCTAGGGAGCTTTAGCAAGTTGTGCTCTCCAAGGTCGAGCAGAAGCTTGCTTACTAGATTACCAAGCCTCTTTCTCTGGCTGGAAAGTTCCAGGAGTGCTCTAAAGTTGTAGCCGCCACTCATGTCTACTACTCTTCTTATTGGGCTCCCTCCAAAGCTGCCTATGGTAGGTTTGAAAATTTTCTTTGGGATTTTCTATGGGCGTCCTCTAAAACTCACAAGGGTTTCCATCATGTTGCTTGGCAGTACTGTTGCCTCCCTAGAGATTCTGGAGGGCTTGGACTGCTCTCAACTCAATGGAAAGGGATTTCTCTTTGTGTCAAATGGATTATCTAGGCCCTCACTGGAGATGAAGCCTGGAAGGTTCTCCTCGGGCATTGTATTCATTTCGGCTTTCCTATTTACAAACCCACCTAGAAAGGAATAGGCTTCCAAACCCTCTTGGTTATGAAGGAACCTATTCAAATTGTTGGAACTTTTGAGGCCAAAAGCATTTGGCATGCCTAGGAGGCTATTAAGCCTTGGCTCCGATGGGTCGGGGTTGGATTTTGTGATGGGCTTTCGCTCAATCAACAGAATATTTGGTGGTCTCCTCTTCTTGCGCATAATGGTCAGCCGTTGGCTAAATCGCCTTGGCTTAAAGCGCTCAGATTTCACAAAAAGGGGATTTAGACCCTGCAATAGGTCTTTCATTGACCCACTATGCACATTATGCAGTGGGATACTTTTAAGGACCAGTACGGACTTCAAAACCAGGACTGTGCTACTTTCAACGGTTTGGTGAGTGCCATTCCAATAGAAATGCTTCACAAAATTGGAATTCATGGGAACAAACCTTGGTGGAAAGACTAGAAGTGGTTTCCAGATACTCCTCTCAGGAGCTATAAGCCACGACTTGGTTATAGGTGGCTTTAATCCCATTTCCCTATAATCAACAGTTTGAACCAGAGGTGGCTTCTTCACTCCTCTTCTCATGTTTGGCAAAAGAGATTTGTTGCCACTTGGTCTGCAAGTGTTAATCTGAAGCTGGCCCACTTTGCTTGGTGTATTCTTTTCCAAGCCTTGCCTGTGGGTTCTCGACTTTTACACTTGGGGGTCCAGGACCCTTGTTGCCCTTTTTGTGGGCAACTTGAAAGCTTTAATCATCTTTTTTGGTTTTGTCCTAGAGCTTAGCAGCTTTGGACTTGGACTCATGACTTCTTTTAGCCCTTTCGACCGAAACCTTTCTCCTAGCATATGGTTATGCTGAGAGATACGCCTAGGATCCCTACTAAGTACTCCCAGCTTTGGTAAAATTTTAGGGTGGAAATCCTCTTAAACATTTGGGAAGACATAAATTCTTGATTATTTGCTCACTCTCAAATGAATATTAATGTTTCTGTTTATGCTAAAGTTGTTATTTTCTCTAATGTTCTCTTACAGATACAAGTGCAAGCTAACAAAGTTGCACTGGAGGTGGCTCACCTTTAGGTTCTCTTGGATCACTGGGGCAATGCCCCATGCACTGTGGCTCAAGTCCCCATATCACCCTCCTCCCACGGTCGGTCGTCCTCTCAGGGCCGACAGCGGTGTGGCTTTGTGCATCCCGTCTCTCAACCTCCTGCTCGATGGGACTCTCGCCCTCCTCAGAGTGCTCACTCTACTCCACCATGGGCTAATCAGGGATGGCCTTCCGGTGGTGCTTCGAGGATCGGCGGTGGCCTTCTAGTGGTAAAAGCTTTCCGCGACTGGCACTTGCAATCTTGCCCCGATGCAAGGAAGAAGATAAAGATAAGAAAGATGATGATGATGGATGGGGTGCTCCTCCTAATGTCACTCTAGAATCCACTGATGTATGGGGAAAAAATACGGATGACAGAGACCCTCTTGGCTTTGTTGGCACTGCTTTGGCCACTTAATGGCTTGTTTGTTGTTTCAATTTCTCATGTTCTTGGACTTCTAGGCTAGGCCCATGTAACTTGTTATTTGACTATTTTTGGGCACTGCCCATGTGACCTTCTAAGTGTGCCTTTTTACCACCCGCCCCTTTTTTTTTTGTGAATATGTACTCTTATATTTAATTTAATATAGATAGCTGCCTATTCATCAAAAAAAAATATCTAGGGCATGGAATTCTTTTTTGAAATTTTGATGTATATTTTTCTCGTAATAAAATTTTAAAGTCAAACTAACCAAAATTTGATAGTTTGAAACCTACTCGGCTGAAATTTTTCCAACCGACAATAGTTCGCTCGAAACTATTCATTTGGCCGAAAGTGTGACATAGGTTTGTGCTTTTACCCTTTTGTAATAGTGTTGATATTAAGTGAAGGCTTGTTTGTTGCTTTCGAGGGACAATAACCAAGACCATTTGTATTTTCTTGTGTGTGGGGCTCTATAGGGACACATATACCTTGTTCTCTAGCACCACATCTATTTGCACTACATCCAAGTTGTTTCATCATTTCATAACATTATCCATAAAGATTCTTCAATTCTTTTGGATTCAATGGTTGCTCGATGAAGTTCATCAAAGTTGATTGTGTAGTTTCCTTATTTTTCTAACATGGTTGAGGTGGATGCTTTCGAAGGGTCTTCCAAGATTTGTGTCAAAATTATTGCTTTTTCTTTTTCATGCTTCTTTGTTATGATCTTTGGTTGCCCATCAAAGATAGGTGTGAAATCCAAGGAACCCCAATCATCATCTAATAGCTTCGCGACTTCCTCAATATGTTTGTCATTGTATTTTTGTTGTGTGAGTTCCACACTTTCGGTTGGTGTTAATGTTGCCAAAGGATTTTCCTTGCCTTTTTCAATGTTTAAACAACTGTTTGGGTTAGGGTCTGCTTCGAGTATGTACACTTTGTTGTTGTAGATGTATTTCATTTTAAAATTAAGAGTAGAAGACATCCCATTCATTGCATGAATCCACGACCTTCCTAGAAGGAGATTATATGAAAGATTGTGAGGCATAACATGGATCGATGTTTCTAATATGGCCTTCCCAACTATAATAAGAAAAGTGATCACACCAAGTGATTGTTTTCCTACATTGTCAAATCCTTTAATAGATAGAGATTCAGGTTGAATTTTTAATTGATCAACGCCAAGTTTATCCAAAAGGGTCACACTACACACATTAAGGGTCGAGCCATTGTCAACGAGGGTTCTCTTTACCCCTTTTCTTTTGTATTGAGATATTATTATGAAAGCTTCATTTTATTTTTGCATTTCCAAAGGGGGGGTTCACTTTGGAGGAAAACAATGTCAGCATTTATTCATTGAATTATGGTTGTTATATCATTTGGTTGCACATTAGAAGGGATAGGAACTTGTTGCAAGGTTTTTTGAAGAATAGTGTGATAATTAGGTGAATTATGAATTAGGTCCCATAGGGATATCTTTGCAGGAGTATTCTTAAGTTGTTCAACAAGATCATACTCCTTCCCATGATGTTATTATGAATCAGCTGTTGCAAAACATTATTTTTAGGTGTGCAAAGGATAAGTTCAAGTTAATTTTGATTTTTGGATTTGTGTGAAGGTGGGTAAAGGACGAGTTGAGGTTGAACAATATTAATATCCCTTAGTGAGTGATAGTCTAGTGTGACTTCATCATCATCATCTAAAGGCATAATATCGTTATTGCCAATATTTTCTTTTTCTTGCAACATGATATCCTATTGAGGAGGAAATTTTTTAGGAGAACTACAAACCAAATGTTCTAGACATTCATATGTTGGTTCCTCTAAAATGACTTCATTGCATGCAAGGGTGTTATCAATGGTTGGATTTTCTTGTTCATTGATGATGGAATTCTCTTGTGCCATAGTATCTTCCCTAGTAGGAGAGCTTGTAGTTGCTTCATCACAAGTAGGGGAGGCATCAAGAGAAGGACAAGTATGATTTTCATGCTTACCAAATAGATCTTTCTAAATGGTAGGAGCATTAGGGAAGGGAGGAGCAAGATTCTCATGACTCTTAATAGGTATATCTTCTAACACAAACCTATCCTCTTTGCATAGAGGAAGGGTATTAGGAGAAGGAAAATTATGGCTATCTATGATATCATCCTTTTTAAATAGAACATTCTCACAAGCAAGGGATGAATGGATATTAGGCAAGGTAATGTTTAGAAATGTTTCTATGATCTCATCTTCTTGTCTTCTAATATCTTCCAAACGGGGATGAGGAGAGGGACAATCAAGACCCTCAATGCTTGTATCTTCTTTCACTAAGATACCTTCATCACTAATAGGAGAGGTATTGGGAGAAGAAAAAGTATGATTGTTATGATTGTCTACACTACCATCCTCACCAATGGGCATTGTAATATTAAGGATTGTTTCAAAGGTTTGATCCACCTTCTCTAGGATATTTTCACAACTATGAAAGATACTAGAAGGATGACTAAAATGTTGCTTAATGACCTCATTGTTGTAATCTAAAATGAACTCATAAGAGGGGATGTTGTACATATGCAATCCATTTTTAACCATATAAAATCCACATCTCTTGAAAGAAAACATGCTATCATGGAAAAGTAAAGTAAGTGCAATCCAATGACCTAAAGAAAAATGTTTAAATGCAATTTTCAGATCGGAGACAAGGTAATTTGCTGATTATAATATGCAATGATCTAAAAGATGACATATTGTAAATGAAAATTTGGAATTTGAGGAATGAAATGGACAATTTAAGCTAGAATTAATGGAATGCGTGTAACAAAAACTCAACTAACTAAAAAAAATAGTTAATGGAAGCAAACAAAAGTGTAAAAACAAGGTTTTCAGTACTATAAAAGGTTATTTCAGATCTATTCTAGGATTGCTTCACCCAAGGTGGTGAATGAGTCCCAGTAGGGATTTTTTTCAAAATTTTCAAGAATTTTCAATGGATTTTGATTCTTTTTATGTTTTATGATATGTATCCTAAGTGAAAATGCAATTTTTAGATGATTTGGAATGATTTGAGATGCAAAAATGTAACCTATATGCACTTTTGACTAATGCAAAAATTTGAAACCCTAGAATGCAAATTAACCAATGCAAATCCTAATGAAATGTTAATGTAAGCTAGATTTAGGATGATGATGGACTCCAAATCAGAAAAGAAGGTATTTGAAATGTAGGTTCACCAAAATGTAAGATAGAATTTTGGTCTCCACTATGGTTTTAGGACCTAGGGAAACAATCTTCTATACTTTACATTCAAGGATGACCCTAGAGATCTCACCCCAAGAATAGAATAGAGGCAAGAGATCTGACAATACGGGATCCTAGGGTATGATTTCAAATTAGAAGAGGGGTTCACCACCAAGTTTAAACTTTAAAAAGAAAATGAAAAACAAGATGAAATGAAAAAAACCTAGTTTGATGCAATGCTTCACTAAATGACTTAAAAATATAAGAAGAATAAAATAGAAGGCTAAATAATAGAATTTGTGCACTTGGAAATGTGTTGAAGACTCAAAACAACTCTAAAATTCTAAAAAAACTCGATTTTCTAGCCTAGTGGAACTCATTCGCCATTCTGGGCAAATCAGTCCATGATCTAGATTTTTGTAAAGGGGTAAGTTTCAACCAAAAGGGTATCCAAATATTCAAAAATCTTCAAAAAAACCCACAGTGGGACTCACTCACCGTAAATGGGGGATCAATCTTGTTTTGTTGTGAAGTGTCCTAGGAGTAGAATCTTGAACTAAAACTTTTCAAGACTCTGATGATCGATAAAATAATCACTTTTCGACTGATTTCATGCAAATGGGATGGATAATTTTCCCTAGATCTAAGTTTTCGTGAGTCTTGACAACTTTTCATGACAACTTTGACAACATTCGCAACTTTGTCATTTTGGTGCTTTTGAAGGCTTCAAATCCAATCTTTTTAAATCTACAAACCCACAATCACACATTAAAGAGGGAAAAACTTGTTGATTTTTAGGGAATAAAGGTTTTCCTTGGTCAAACCCCTTGTAACTAATTAAAACAAATGATGAAAAAATGAAACAAGGAAATGAAACATGAACAATGCTACCTTGAATGATGATGTGTTGTAGATGATGTCTATAAATCTTCAGCTCAATCATGAAATGTCCATGAAGAATGCACATCTTGATCTTTGACAATAAGAATAGAACAATTCTTGGTCTTGGATCTTCAATGCTACATAACAACATTAGCTCACTAACATGCTTGATGCTTGATATGCTTGATGGATCTTGAATTGTTGCAACAATTGATGAAGAATCTACTCTTGAAGACACTTGAATGCCCTTATGAATGCTTCAATTATCTTATGAACTCAATTTACTATTATCAATGCTCTCAAAAAAGTATTAGGTGAAAATGAGTGAAAGAACCTTGTATTTATACTTAATTGTGCAAGAATTCCCGAAATTAAAATACTACAAGCTAACATCAAATCCAGGAGAATAAAATTCCACTAAAAATTTGATTTAAATTTAAATTTTGGTCACATGGGACTATTGTTCAGTTTTTACATGCACGCCCCACTGAAGGTGGGGACCCTCATTTTTGCTTTTTGGTGTTTTGGCCTTTCTTTTTTGGAGTTTTGCTTGATTGGGCATGTGCTTTGATGTTCATCCTGTCGATTGGAGTGGCCCATTTGTGATTTATATTGGCAACCTTAAGTTCTAGGTGCATTTCAGGCTTTTCACTGTGTTCGGGAAAATCCACCTTGGCCGGACTTTCCCGATTTCCCGTTGGTGCTCAGTAATGACTGCCTTTTTGCTCAAGTCTGGGGAAATCCATCATGTCCAGATTTTTCCGAAGTCCATTGCTTCGTGGGATTCCTGGATTTTGGTCTTGGTCATCTTGTCAATCACATTAATGGCTATTGCACGACTTTTGGGGCAATGTTATATTGGGTTTTGGGAAGTAATTTTCCATTTGAGTTTGATTATTTACTTGCCATTTGAGTTTGGAGTGCTAAAGCTTGAGGTGTGTTGCTGGATTGTGCATTTGGAAGTGATTTCAAGTGCTGCATTCGGATTTCTTGAGCATTATTCATGTTCTGCTCGTGCTTGAAGTTGATTGCCAACTTCTTTGGTCTCATTTTCCTCTATTCTCATGGTATGTGGATGCTCTCTTCCTCTTTTGGTTTGGATTTCTTTATTGTATGCGCTTTCATGCTATTATTTTCTACGTTCTTGTTGAATGTGCGTGTTTCCTGGGCATTTCGGGGTTTTGTGTCTTGCCAATCTATTTGGGTGTTTGTCTTGAAGATTTTCTTTGGGTTGGTCTTTCATTGTTGTCTTCGGGCTTGCTTGCATTTACCATGAATTTCCTATCCTTGTTTGCAAGCAAGTTGTGCCTGAGTTGTTTTGTGCTTTCATGGCGGAGGTTTTAGGGTTCTTGACCTAGGGCATAGCTAATCCCTCTCAATTTACTGAGAGGTGAGTTTGAGTTTGTGGTTGATCCATTGGAGGTGTAGGTCAAGTCATTGTCAAGATGCAGGCTCTTGGTCCATGTCCATTTGACCTATTTAGGTGAGGACGAGAGAAACGTGGATATGTTTGGGTTTTCACTACCTTCACAGAATTCCGTCTCTATCGGATTTGCCCAAGTTCTTCCATTTCCTCTTTGCTCTTCATATTTTTCTTTAAGTTTGGACTTTTGCTTGCCTTGCGGAATTCCACTTCCTTCGGATTTTCCCGTAGTCCATTGCTGGGTCATTCTATCGAATTTTGGCTTTCATGATAAATTTGTCTTGATTTCGTTGAAATACGCACCTTCGGGATTTTCCCGGATGTTATGCGCTTCCTTCATTTTCCCGGGTTGTTGAAGTTGTTACTATTTTTGGGGATTTCCGTCTAAGGTGGATTTTTTGGAAGTTTTGTGGGAATGAATAATTCGATGATTATATGAAGAATTTGCTTATTGATGATGAATTTAGATGATTAAATGAATTTATGCTAAGTAGTTTCAAGTTATTCCTTGGTTATATTGATTGCTTGAAATGATTATGTGGGCTTTGTATGTCTATTTCATTGGATTCCACTTGGTCCGGATCTCCCCAGAATTCCTCTTCGTTCTGGATTCCGTGAAGGAGGCTAAATCTTGAACTTTGAGATAGTTGATTTAATATGGATTTTGACACTTGTTGTTTATCTTGGATCTCATTTTGGTTGTCTTTACTTGTTTGCAGGCAGGATCAGGACAAGATGTTGCTGGGCATGTCAAGGGAAAGGCAACGGATCCAAGTGCTGAAGGTTCTGCTATCTCCAAGGCAAAAAAGGTAAAGATGGACATAAAGAGGAAGATTCCTGAGAGCAAATTGACTTCTATCTGGTCAGGAATTACTGATACCAATGTGGGTATGTGGGACTATGAGGAGTTCAAGGCTGAAATGACAGAACATAACCTCCCTTTGCTGGCCAGAATAACTTTGGATTTCGGGTGAGCACATGTAGCTTGTTTCCCCTCCATAATACAATGCTATGAGTTGGTCTTGGAATGTGCCATAAACTATGACATGGGAACACAAAGAATAATTGGTCCCCAGGGAAGGGATGTGGCAAACTTTGACCCTGTGTCCATTGATAGAACTTTTGATATACCTGATAGGTCACATGCGGTGGCTTTTGATATGGATACAGCCATAAAGAAAGCATTGAAGATTATTGGGCTAACCTTGGTGATGAGTTTGGTGTAAGAAAGAAGAAATTCTACAGGCTGCCAATAGACTTAGTAAGACTATATAACATAAAGGCCATTCTTGACCAAGTAGAAGAAGATGGAAATCTGATTCAGGGTAATATCTTTGAGGCTGTAAAGGATAAACTGGCTGGATAGATTGACCGGTTGGAGGAAGAAAAGACAAAGCTGGAGAAAATTATGACTCTGGTGATTAAGTATAATAAAATGTGGTTGAAGCACAAAATGCTAGAGTTAGAAAGTGAAGGTGTCCAGTACACCTATGATTTGATGGGAGACTTGGAGTCACATTTTGCTTCTGAGGAATCACATGAGCAGAATCCTAAGGGTAACACCAAGGTGGACTCTCCCTTCAAGATTAAAGTTAGGGATGTTCAAAATGAAGAGGTAGCAGATGTGGGTAAACAAAGAAAGCCTATTTCTAAGAAGAGAAGACATGTTTCAAGGAATAGGGCAGAGAAAGATAAGGAGGAAAAGGAAGAACTGGATGATGCTGCTCCTTTGCTCAAGAGAAGAAGACTTGTGAGAATGTCACAAAAAGAAAAGGAGGTTGAGTCACCTGTGGTAGAGATAGAAAGTTCAGGGGAAAAAACACAGGTATATATGAAGAGGTCAAGGACTCCTTCCCCAAAGGATGCTACAACAAAGGAGGATGTTCCTATGACAGCTCCTATCATTGAACAAGACAATTTTCCCCCCTTCTCAAGATACTGGCATCGTGCTAGAAGAGCCAAGGAAGGATGAAGATCCTAAGGACTTGGGTGAAGAAGAATTCCAGGAAGGAGACCTCTACAATGTAGAGGCATAAATTGATAAGGTAATCCAGTCTCCCTTGGTAGCCTATGCGGATTCACTTGGAGAGGAGCAATTGAGAAAATCCCCTCAACAGGAGGAGATACCAACTAAGATCCCTTCACCAGCATAGGGTATTGTAGAGGAGCAGTCTCTAGAGAAAGAGGATCCAACTAAGGAGATCCCTCATGTGCCAAGTACTGAGAAGAATGCACCTATTGTCCAATAGGAGCAGGATAAACGGGATAAAGTGCCAACCGAATCCATTATTCCAAGCTGGCTGGATAGAGAATTAAAGAGTAAATTGGTAATAGTGGAAGACACTCCTCCCAATTAGGATGACAAAATGGCTAAGATTGGGAAAAGTAAAAGCAAGAAGAAGGCTAGGGTTGTATCCAGGATTGAGAGGAATGGATCAGGCAACAGAGTGGCTCACATTGCTACCCCTACTATAGACAAAGATAAATATGGGGTGACTGCAAAAGATTATCATGTGCAGACCATTGATTTAGGGCATGCTTCTACGGAGCAAGATATTGAGGAGTATCAAGGATTCAATGCTATAATTGTAGGTAGATTGAAGAAGGAGGTACAAACCAGGCATGAGTTGGAAAAGGAGAATGAGAAATTGAAGAGGTACTTGTAGGAGTTGATGAAACCCTTGCAGTCCATTAGCTCTTTCTCCTCTGCTGCAAGTTTATTTCGTCAAGAAACAATCTTCGAGCTTGAAAGAATGAAAGGCACTACACATGCCACAGTTGGTTGGTTACAGGGAGTTCAAACCAAAGGAGATGGTGCCATCAAGGATATCTTGTCGACTGCAGGGGATGCCATGAGGTCAGTGGATTGGCTGAAGACTGTGTTAGCCCAGGACAAGGAGGATATTGATCTCCTGTTGCAGAAAACAAGAACAATAATGGAATACACTGAGGATAAACTAGTGAAGAGTGGGATTCTTCCTTTCCCAAGGATTTCTGAGCCTTGGGAATGGTTCGAGATCTTGCAGATGAGGCAAAGGGCCTTGAAGAAGATTTATAAACAAGGGAAGCAGATTGAGGACACCTTGATTGGTATTCATGATAAGTGCATCTCATTCTTTGAAATTATGACAGGGAGGAAGAAGTTTGCTCCAAAGAATCTCAATTTGGAACAACTTAGGAAATGGTGGAGAGATGTCTATTCTCCATTCAGTGAAGGTCCAATCACTGAACATCAGCTAGATGATGTTGCAACCTACATTCCAGTTATTGACAGGTATTTAATAAATAGGGCTGATTGGGATTGTACAGTAAGGCAGGAAAGAGATGACATAAAGTCTCTTGAAAGAAGAGTTAGGGTTTTTCCTATGCCACCTATTACCGAATTGGACAGAGTATTGCTAGCAATGCATGGTGAAGTGGAGCGTGCTAAAGACAAGGATGGGAAGTAGTTATATAGGGCTACATCAAATTTTGTGCTTCCCATTATCCACATGCATTGGATTGAGGTTTTGAGACCCCAGGCCGACTTGGATGAAATTGGTGCAAATTATACATTTCATGTTGTGTTCGAATATATTTTGAGGCCGACCTATTGTGTGGCATTTTATTATTGTAAAACCTTATTTAGGCTGACATATCTTGGGGGTTCTCTATAAATTGGGCATGTTTCCTCATTTGTAAGGGACATATATACATAGAATAGAATATAGAAGGATAGAGTGGCACATAGAATATAGATATCATATTTGAGCGAATTAGGGTTATCTTCAAGCAAGTATTGTAACAGAAGACTGGAATTGTTGCCATTTTGGATGATTTAATATAAGAAAGGATATTGTGATTTGGTATCTCTCTTGTGCTGAGTTTTATCTAGCATGGTTCTTATTGTTCTATCTTTAAAATTGCTTAAGTTTATCGTTAGATAGTTTGGTGATGCTTAGGGTTTCATGTTTGAAATGTTGTAGCGATCTCTAGTCCATACTTTTTGCAATTAGTTGATTGTTAGTTGCTTTGCAAAGTTAGCCTGGACTTAAAATTGTGCTTAGTTCAATTATGAGTATTTGTTCATTTCAGTTGCAATAGGATTGTTTTGAATGAATTTTTATGATTTAAAAATCTTTAAATACCTTAGAAGATTGCACTATTTCTGTGAGATTGCAGATTTATCTTGGTCAAACAGAAAGTTATTTTTTGAGAGATGGGTCCATTTTGAGCATCTTATCTTTTGTATTGTCAATCTTAGGATGTAGTCTTAGAACTATATCTGAAACCTTTATCTTTTGTTATTTTCTTGATTATCTAAGTTAAATTGAGGATTTGAAGTATCAATTTGTTGCTAGATTTGATAAATTCGAGTCCAGTGTTTGCTTGTAGTAAGGTCCCTTTGTGATTACTAGCATTTTCACATTATCTCTGAGTTGTTCTATTTGCATTGTCATGACCTGACATTAAAGACCTTGGGGTTATCTCGTTTCCATAGAGATTTACCTTTCAAGAGAGATAGGATATAATATTTTGTCTGAGTTGTTGTGCAAAAAACACCATCAACAGATTGGTGCTAGAAGGAGGGCCTTGGATAAGAAAGCTGGTGCATTTCCTAAACACCATTTCTCCTGAAAGGCTTAGAAGAAGAACTAGATCTACTCCAGAAGAAGATGAATTTCAAGAATTACAAACCCCTATTAGGTCAAGAAGGACCAGCAGAGGGGAAGAATCATCATCTGCTCAGCCACTTCCATCATCTCCATTATCCTCATCCTTATCTGATTCTTCCTATTCTATAGCCTTAACTAGTCATAAATCAGCCATTACCACCCCCACCTCCACCAATGACTTTCCTTGCCAACAACCCATCTCCATTGATTTTCAATAATTAAAATGTTATGCCCAAGAACCCTGAGCATTTTCTCTCTAAGCTCCATACTCATAATCCCAATAGGACAACATAAGAGCATATTAGGATTTTCCAGACCTGTTTGAGGGGAGGAGGAATTAATCATGAAGATGTTGCATGCAGAATTTTCCCTTATTCCCTTGGGAAAGAGGCCTTTTGTTGGTATAATCACTTAACTGTTGCTTCCATCCATAATTGGACTGAACTAGAAAGTGCATTTTTGCAGAAGTTTAAGATTCCCATTAGTGCTAATGATCTATACCTATAATTTATTGGGGTGAAAAGAGAGGTTAATGAGCCAATAGGGTCATTCAATAATAGGTTCCTCTGAGCTTACACCAAAATCCACGCACCTTATGCTAGAAATGAAGACACTGCCCTAGAAGTTTACCTTGAAGCCTTGGATAGCCTTACAACCACTTTCCTTAAACAAAGGACTAACCCCCCAACTACTTTTCTCACTGCATATGTAGAGGTTGTGAAATTCAGCACAGATTTGAGGCAATACTTATCAGGACCTCTACCATCCTTAGGACCTGTTGCTCACCCTAGACAAGTTCAAGCTCTCAATCAGGCTTTGACCAATCATGCTCCCATAATGAATCCAATACCCTCATTGCCTTTGGTCTCTCATCCAGGTCCTCAATTAAATCAAGCTCAGCCTATGACCTCTTATCCTCAGCAAAGGGCTAATCAACCCCTTCACCAGCAACAAGCTAGTTTTCTTACATATTTACATAATTCAGAAGTTTTGAATCAGACTGTTGGTTCTGGAGGAATACCTGGATACCCTCCTGGTAATGTGAATTCAACACCACCTAATGGTCTAGATAAGGAGCGGTTGGATGAGTTATCTGAGCAAGTGAAAAAACTAAATATGGAGGTGACTTATTTGAGAAATCAAAATAGCCAACTTCAGGCTGCTCAAAAGAACATGCAATCTAACTATAGTAGGGAGAACAAGAACTTTGAAAGAGGGCAATATTTTGACAGAAATCAAAATTTTGACAGAGGACAAGGCTCTGGTCATAATTTTGATAGAAGACAAGGCTCCGGCTAGAACTTTGATAGAAATCAACAAGGTGGACAAGAATTTGATAGAGTGCAACCACCTAGGTAGAATAGACCATGGAATACTGGACCTAATAATGGAGGGATTCCTACTCCATTAGATCAGCCCTCTACTCAGGAGAAGCCTCCAAATGGTGTATATTTGGTAGCGGCAGCTTTGTCCGATTGGTGCAGACTCCATAAAACAAGCCAACATTCTAAGTTGGATTGCACTGAGTTTCAAACTGTTGCTTCCATTTTTCAGTATGAAGTTGAGAATAATTCTAGTAGTCAAGAAATTGTGCCCTCAAATCCTTATGATTCTCCAGTGCTGGTACTCAATCATGCACCATTTCTAAAAGGTGAGGAAAATGAACCAGAAGAAGAGTCTAGTGACCAAGAGAATGAGGCAGAGTAGGTGTTAAATGAAGATGAGATCTCCCAGATGTTTAATGAGGAAAATGAGAATGATAATGGCCCTTTGGATGAGGAGGAAGTTAGTGTTGAAGAAGTTCAGATGTTTCAACAACCAGCAAAGAAATATGATTTGAGGAATAGACCTAAAAGGAGTCCACAGGCTGGAGTTCCTTTCACTACTTCTATCGCTCCTAAAAAATTTACTACTCCACCAGATCCACAAGCTAGTAATAATCCACCTTATCCTCATGTGCCAACATAGTACTTGTCAAAGGGAAACAATGCTGAAGTTTGAAAGGACAGACAAGCTAGTGGCTACAAGGAAACCTAGGTTGATCTGAATGTGGAGGAATTGGATGAGTATGTGACTGAGGAATTCAAGAAAGTAAAGGTAAGCCTTTCTGCTTTTGAATTATTAAGAGTTCCTACTATTAGGAATGCACTTTTGCGGTCATTCAGTTTGAATATAGTACCACAGGGGGTAACTGCCAATGAGGCTATTACCAGATCTTCTAGTTCATGGGCATCTAGAGGTCAAGCTCCACCTATAGACAAAGGGAGAGGTAAAGATAAGGGTCAAGTTGCACAAGCTGACACTCAGTTGAGTTTGTATCAAAGCAAGATGGAAACCCCTCCTTTCCTGATTTCTGTTTATATCTTTGGAAAGAATCTGCATAATTGTCTTCTGGATTCAGAGGCATCTACAAATGTTATGACTTTTTCTGTTTGTAAAGCATTAGGTATTAACCCTATAGACTTTCAAAAAAAGGTCACTCAACTAGACAAAATAGAGGTAAGTGTAGTGGGAGAATTGAACATGATTCCCGTGTAGCTAGCATCAGATCCTAGTGTGCAGCAAGTGATCAACATTCAGGTTGCTGACATTCCTGATACTTATGGTTTGATTTTAGGTTCACACATGTGGCTACCATGGAAAGGAGTTCCAAATCAGATCAAAATCGAAAGAGAACCTCAAATGAAGTATGTAATCACTGAATATCAGAATATTTCGAATGAGGTATTAGTATCAGAGGTTAGCATGGGAAATTTTGTGTTCACTGCATTAGCCTTAGAGGATGAAGAGATCTTTATGTTACAGGACCCCTTTGATGGATTCATATAAGAAATCAGTGGTTTTGGAACACTGACTGAGCAAGCAGATGAAACCGATGACCAAGAGGATAGACAACTTAGTTGATCCCTCGAAGCAGGAATCAAGTTGCCGAATCTCTAGCATAAGATGCTAGTACATCGCAACCTTTATCACTCTCAGGATTGAAGAAGTTTACAGTTGAACTCACTCCAGTACCTTCAGTGCCTGACAACGTTACTAATTTCTAGGTATTTGAAGATGATAAGCATATTTTGGATTTTATTACAAGTTGTGATGTGTTTGCTTCTCAAGTCATTGATGAGATAGAGCCTCAAGAAGCAGAAATAGACTTGGGAGGAATCATTAACCTAAAGACCAACACTATTCCAAGAGGTATGGTGCAGCTTGAACGAATCTTTGATTTAGATCAGATAAGAGATTAGGAACAGCAAGTTAAAAGGGAGTTTCTCAGTAGCCAGTGTGAAACATATAATATGGGGATGCCAGATGATATGAAGAATGTTTTTATTGGTAAGTTGTGTACTCTAGAAGAACGAAAAGGGATTATTGATTCCTTGCACACACATCATGATGTGATAGCTTAGAGTTATGAAGATTTGAAAACATATGATACTTCAATCATTATCCACACCATTCCTTTGAAGTCAAATGTCAAACCATTTAAACAGAGACATAGGCCAATCAATGCTCTGTTAGAACCCATCATTTAGAAGGAAGTGCAAAAGTTACTTTCAACACCAATTATATTCTAGTAAGACATTCAAATTGGGTTGTGAATCTAGTTCTAGTAAGGAAAAAGAATGGAGAAATCAAACTATGTGTGGACTTTAGGAATCTGAATAGAGCATCAGAAAAGGACAACTATCCAGTTCCTTCACTGGATGAGGTGTTTTAGATCGTCAATGGATCTCAAATGATGTCCTTCTTGGATGGGTATTCTGGATACAACCAAGTTATGGTGCAATATGAGGATAGGCACAAGAGTTCCTTCACTACAAAATGGGGAACTTTTGCTTACAGAAGGATGTCATTTGGGTTGATCAATGTTGGAGCTACATTCCAGAGAGCTATGGATATTGCTTTTAAGGACATAATTGGTAAGTGCATCATTATTTATATGGATGACTTGACAGTTTTTTCTAAGAAATGAGGTGATCACATAATAGATTTATGTAAAGTATTCCAAAGATGCAGAGAGTTTGGTATTTCACTTAATCCAAGGAAGTGCATTTTTGGAGTCACAGAGGGGAAATTACTAGGACATATCATCTCAAAACAGGGTATTGCTATTGATCCTGAACGAATACAGGCTATCTTGAAGATTCAACCCCTTGCAAGTAAGAAAGAGATGAAGTCATTCTTCGAAATGATTAACTTTGTTAGAAAATTTATCACTAGATTTGCAGAGATAGTGAAGCCATTGAATGCTATGTTGAAACAAGAAGCAAAAGTAGAGTGGAATGTAGAAGCTAAGGAATCATTTACAAAAATCAAGAAAGCTATTGTTGATGCTCCAGTATTGGTGAGTCCAGATTATGCTAAACCCTTTTACATATATTCATTCGCTTCTGATCACTCTTGTGTTGGAATGTTAACCCAAAAGTCTGATCAAGGCGATGACCATCCTATAGCCTTCATGATCACTCCTTTAAAGGATGCAGAGCTGAGATATCACAGTGTGGAAAAATAGACCTATGCTTGGGTCAGAGCAGTGAAAAATTTTGGACACTATATTTTGAGGAATAAGGTTTTTGCCATAGTGCCTGATCCTGCGGTAAAGCTGTTGTTAATGCAAAGTGAGTTAGGTGAATGAAGAGCCAAATGGGTGACTATGTTGCAAGAATATGATATGGAGATTCAACCCATGAAATTAGTAAGAGGACAGGGACTCATAAAGACAATGGCTGAAATAGGTCCGAACCTCACAGCTCAACACTATTATCTTTAGGAGGTATCTCCAGGAGATTGGTATGATGAAATCATTTTTTATTTACTGAATCAGCAATGTCCTGATCACCCTAGTACAGTTCAAAGGCAAGATTTGCGCCTGAAGAGTGGAATTTTTATGATGAAAGGAGCCATCCTATATAAGAAAAATCATGAGGGTGTATACCTAAGATGTTTAGGGAAGGAAGAGGCTACCAGAGTGATGATTGAATTTCATGAAAGATATGGCACAGGCCATGGTTCTGCACCATCCATTGCAAATCAGTTCTTGAGGGAAAACTATTATTGGCCTACTTTGTTCAAAGATGCACACCAACATGTGAGGACTTGTCACATATGTCAAACTACAACAAGTAAGGAAAAACATGCAGCTCTTCCACTTCAATCGGTCATAGAGGTAAAACCATTCGCTTAGTGGGGAATGGACTTCATAGGTCCAATTAATCCTCCATCTTCTGCAGGCCACATGTATATTCTTACCATAACTGATCATTTTACTAGGTGTACAGAGGCTCTTGCTTGTAAATAATGTACTTCAGATGTGGTAATCAATTTTATTGAGTCAAGTATTATTAATCGTTTTGGTTGTCCATTGCCTTTAGTTTGTGATAATGGTCCTGCATTTGCATCACTAAAATTTTCTAATTGGGCATTTGATCATGTAATTGTTATTAAATTTGCATTCAATTATTACCCTCAGGTTAATGGTTTAGCTGAGTCTTCCAGTAAGAACCTATTGACAGTTATCTGTAAGTTTCTAGAACAAAATCCTAAGGATTGGCATACCGAGGTTCGATTTTCTCTTTGGGAAAACCATACTAGACAGAAGGCATCCATAGGAACCTCTCCTTATCACCTAGTGTATGGTTTGGAACCTGTGTTTCCTATCCAATTGAAGATCCCTACCCTACAGTTCATTAATGAATACTACAATGAGGAAGATAAATGTGAAGCCCGTTTGGTTGAGTTATTACACCTTGAAGAGAAAAGAGATGAAGCCCTAGAAAAATTTGCTAAACATCAGGGTGTAGTGAAAATATGGTTTGATAGGAGAGCTAAGGTGAAAGCCTTTAGAATCTCTCACTTAGTTCTCTACTCGGATAAAGCCCATGATCATAAGGGAGAGCATGGTAAATTTGATAAACTCTAGCTTGGTCCTTACCAGATTTCAGAAATTCTGGGAGATAATGTTTTTCACTTGAAAACCCTCACTGGTGAGGATATCCCACTGCCTATCAATGGGCAGTATCTGAAGAATTACTTTCAATCTTGAGCTATTTGTAGCTCATCCTTGTACATAGCTAGTGTAGGTTTTCTTTCTGATTTTCTTTGCTTGTTTACTTTGGTTAGAGTAGGTTTGCTTTATGCTTTGCTTTTCTTGTTTTCTTCGGTTTGTGTAGGTTTGCTTTGGTTCGTTTCACTTTTCGTTTTGGTTTTTTGTTGTTGGGTTTCTTACTTTCTTGGGGCTGGTGCATCTGTATAATGGGCTAATCGCTTGGGATTGTTCTAGAAGTTTCTTTTACAAACTCTAATCAATTTTCCAGAGTCAAGTGGCGGATTTCCTTTGTCTGATGTCCCTTGTATTTAGAATTAGAGTCACTTGTTTTGCATAGAATTTGGAATATATTTGGGTCTCACACCTCCACACTAACATTAAAGATTCTGGAATTGCATAAGGTTCCTGTGTATTTTGGCCTAGTGAAAAATATTATATTCTGCTTTAGTGCCACTATGTTCCTCATCCCTGGGTGTGATTTTCATTACTTACAAGGTGAAAGAAAGGTTTTATAAAATGTTTAAAAGAGAAAAAGAGAAAAGGAAAATATTGAAAATCAAATTAACCTTCACCTTATCAGGGGTATCCTAGTATCTCTACCGGGGCTATAGATGCCTAGATGGCAGTAGAGCTCTGCTTGGCAGGGTCATAGCGATAACCTCGTTGGGGCTATGGATGTCTAACTAGCAGCGAGGCTCTATCCAGGTTGCTTTTGATGTTAGAACTTTTATGTAGCCTAGTCAGATTTGCTCTGGTTCTCGTTGCACCTAAGGAATAGAAAATAAATGCAAAATACACACACTTGGACCCTGGTATAGGAAAAAGTCTGCTTGCTTGTGGTTTCTGAGACTTTTTTCATGGGTGTCCTGATGTGAGGATTGAAACTGGAGATTCTGGGTTCTTGATTCTAGTTTGTTCTTGAAATTCTCTGGAGCATTTCCCCAGCGGAGTCGCCAAATTGTTGTGCAGTTTTTGCATGCACACCCCACTGAAGTTGGGGACCCTCATTTTCACTTTTTAGTGTTTTGGCCTTTCTTTTTTGGAGTTTTTCTTGCTTGGGAATGTTCTTTGATGTTCATCCTGCCGGTTGGAGTGGCCCATTTGTGACTTATATTGACAACCTTAAGTTCTGGGTGCATTTTGGGATTTTCACTGTGTTCGGGAAAATCTGCCCTGGCCAGAATTTCCCAGTTTCCCTTTGGTGCTCGGTAACGGCTGCCTTTTTGCTCAAGTTCGGGGAAATCCGTCATGTCCGGATTTTTCCGAAGTCCGTTGCTCTATCAGATTCCTAGATTTTGGTCTTGGTCGTCTTGTCGGTCGCATTACTAGCAATTGCACGACTTTTGGCGCAATGTTATATTGGGTTTTGGGAAGTAATTTACCATTTGAGTTTGATTATTAACTTTCCATTTGAGTTTGGAGTGCTGGAGCTTGAGGTGTGTTGTTGGATTATGCATTTGGAAGTGATTTTGGTTGTTGCATTCGGATTTCTTGAGCATTATTCATGTTCTGCTCGTGCTTGAAGTTGATTGCCAGCTTCTTTGGTCTCGTTTTCCTCTATTCTCATGGTATGTGGATTATCTCTTCCTCTTTTGGTTTGGATTGCTTTACTCTATGCGCTTTCATGTTGTTCTTTGCTACGTTCTTGCTGAATGTGCATGTTTCCTAGGCATTTTAGGGTTTCATGACTTGCAAGTCTGTTCGGGTGTTTGTCTTGAATATTTTCTTTGGGTTGGTCTGTCAATGTTGTCTTGGGGATTGCTTGCATTTTCCATGAATTTCCTATCCTTTTTTGCGAGCAAGTTGTGCCTGAGCTGTTCTATGCTTTCATGGTGGAGGTTTTAGGGTTCTTGACCTAGGGCATAGCCAATCCCTCTCAATTTACTGAGAGGTGAGTTTGAGTTTGTGGTTGATCCATTGGAGGTGTAGTTCAAGTCATTGTCAAGATGCAGGCTCTTGGTTCATGTCCATTTGATCTATTTAGGTGAGGATGAGAAAAACATGGATATGTTCGAGTTTTCACTGCCTTCACGGAATTTCGTCTCTGTCGGATTTTCTCGAGTTTTTCCGTTTCCTCTTTGTTCTTCATATTTTTCTTTAAGTCCGGACTTTTGCTTGCCTCGTGGAAATCCACTTCCTCTGGATTTTCCCGAAGTCCGTTGCTAGGTCGTTCTACCGAATTTGGGCTTTCATGATAAATTTGTCTTGATTTCACTGAAATCCGCACCTTTAGGATTTTCCTGGATGTTTTGTGCTTCCTTCATTTTCCCAGGTTGTTGAAGTTGTTGTTGTTTTTGGGGATTTTCGTCTAAGGTGGATTTTTCCAAAGTTTTGTGGGAATGAAGAATTCGATGATTATATGAAGAAGTTGCTTATTGATGATGAATTTAGATGATTAAATGAACTTATGCTAAGTAGTTTCAAGTTAATCCTTGGTTATATTGATTGCTTGAAATGATTATGTGGGGTTTGTATGTCTGTCTCGCTGGATTCCGCTTGGTCCGGATCTCCTCGAAATTCGTCTCCGTTCTGGATTCCGTGAAGCAGGCTAAATCTTGAACTTTGAGATAGTTGATTTAATATGGATTTTGACACTTGTTGTTTATCTTGGATCTCATTTTGGTTGTCTTTACTTGTTTGCGGGCAAGATCAGGACAAGATGTTGTTGGGCATGGCAAGGGAAAGGCAACGGATGCAAGTGCTAAAGGTTCTACTATCTCCAAGGCAAAAAAGGTAAAGATGGACATAAAGAGTAAGATTCCTGAGAGTAGATTGACTTTTGTCTGGTCAGGAATTACTGATACCAATGTGGGTATGTGGGACTATGAGGAGTTCAAGGCTGAAATGGGATAACAGAACCTCCCTTTGCTAGCCAGAAGAACTTTGGAATCCGGGTTAGCACATGTAGTTGGTTTCCCCTCCACAATACAATGCTATGAGTTGGTGTTGGAATGTACCAGAAACTATGATAGGGTAACACAAAGAATAATTGGTCCCCAGGGAAGGGTTGTGGAAAATTTTGACCCTATGTCCATTGTTAGAAATTCTGATATACCAGATAGGTCACATGCGGTGGCTTTTGATATGGTACAACCACAAAGACAACATTGAATATTATTGGGCTAACCTTGGTGATGAGTTTGATGTAAGGAAGAAGAAATTCTCCAGGCTGCCTTTAGATTTAGTAAGACTATATAACATAAAGGCCATTCCTGACCAAGTAGAAGAAGATAAAAATATGATTCAGCGTCATATCTTCGAGGCTGTGAAGGATAAATCGGTTGTAGAGATTGACTGGTTGGAGGAAGAAAAGACAAAGTTGGAGCAAATTATGACTCCGGTGATTAAGTATACTAAAATGTGGTTGAAGCACAAAATGCTAGAGTTAGAAAGTGAAGGTGTCCAGTGCACCTATGATTTGCTGGGAGACTTGGAGTCTCATTCTGCTTCCGAGGAATCACATGAGCAGGATCCTAAGGGTAAGACCAAGGTGGACTCTCCCTTCAAGATTAAAGTTAGGGATGTTCAAACTGAAGAGGTAGCAGATGTGGGTAAACAAAGAAATCATATTGCCAAGAAGAGAAGGCATGTTTCAAGGAATAGGGCTTAGAAAGATAAGGAGGAAAAGGAAGAAGTGGATGTTGCTGCTCCTTTTCTCAAGAGAAGAAGACTTGTGAGAATGTCACAAAAAGAAAAGGAAACTTCCATATCAGAAAAGGAGGTTGAGTCACCTGTGGTAGAGATAGAAAGTTCAGGGGAAAAAACAATTGTATATATGAGGAGGTCAAGGACTCCTTCCCCAAAGGATGCTACAACAAAGGAGGATGTTCCTATGACTACTCCTATCATTGAACAAGAGAACTTTCCCCCATCCAAGATACTGGCAGTGTGCTAGAAGAGCCAAGGAAGGATGAAGATCCTAAGGACTTGGGTGAAGAAGAATTCGAGGAAGGAGACCTCTACAATGCAGAGGCAGAAATTGATAAGGTAGTCCAGTCTCCCTTGGTAGCCTATGCAAATTCACCTGTAAAGGAGCAATTTGGAAAATCTCCTCAACAGGAGGATATACCAGCTAAGATCCCTTCACCGGAATAGGTTATTGAAGAGGAACAGTCTTTAGAGAAAGAGGATCCGACTAAGGAGATCCCTAATGTGCCAAGTACTAAGAAGGATGCACCTAGTGTCCAGCAAGAGCAGGATAAATAGGATAAAGTGCCAACTCAATCCACCGTTCCAGGTTGGCTGGATAGATAATTAAATATTAAATTGGTAATAGCGGAAGACAATCCTCCCAATTAGGATGACCTAATGGCTAACATTGGGAAAAGTAAAAGAAAGAAGAAGGCTAGGGTTGTATCCAGGATTGAGAGAGATGGATCAGGCAACATAGTGGCTCATATAAATACCCCTGCTACATACAAAGATAAAGATGGGGTGACTGCAAAAGATTATCATGTGCAGACCATTGATTTAGGGCATGCTTCTATGGAGCAAGATATTGAGGAGTATCAAGGCTTCAGTGCTGTAATTGTAGGTAGATTGAAGAAGTAGGTACAAACCAGGCATGAGTTGGAAAAGGAGAATGAGAAATTGAATAGGTACTTGTGGGAGTTGATGAAACCCTTGCAGTCCATTAGCTCTTCCTCCTCTATTGTTGGTTTCTTGCCTCAAGAAACAATCTCTGAGCTTGAAAGAATGAAAGGCACTACACATGCCACAGTTGGTTGGTTGCAGGGAGTTCAAACCAAAGGAGATGGTGTCATCAAGGATATCTTGTCAACTACAGGGGATGCCATGAGGTCAGTGGATTGGCTGAAGATTGTGTTAGCCCAGGACAAGGAGGATATTGATCTCCTGTTGCAAAAAACAAGAACAAAAATGGAATACATTGAGGATAAACTAGTGAAGAGTGGGATTCTTCCTTTCCCAGGGGTTTTTGAGCCTTGGGAATGGTTCGAGATCTTGCAGATGAGGAAAAGGGCCTTGAAGAAGATTCATAAACAAGGAAAGAAAATTGAGGACACCTTGATTGGTATTCATGATAAGTGCATCTCATTCTTTGAAATTATGATAGGGAGGAAGAAGTTCGCTCCAAAGAATCTGAATTTGGAACAACTTAGGAAATGGTGGAGAGATGTCTATTCTCCAGTTAGTGAAGGTCCAGTCACTGAACATCAGCTAGATGATGTTGCAACCTACATTGTAGTTATTGACAGGTATTTAATAAATAGGGCTGATTGGGATTCTACAGTAAGGTAGGAAAGAGATGACATCAAGTCTCTTGAAAGAAGAGTTAGGGTTTTGCCTATGCCACCTATTACCGAATTGGACAGAGTATTGCTGGAAGTGCATGGTGAAGTGGAGCGTGCTAAAGACAAGGATGGGAAGTAGTTATATAGGGCTACATCAAATTTTGTGCTTCCCATTATCCACATGCATTAGATTGAGGTTTTGAGACCCCAATCCGACTTGGATGAAATTGGTGCAAATTGCACATTTCATGTTGTGTTCGAATATCTTTTGAGGCCGACCTATTGTGTGGCATTTTATTATTGTAAAACCTTATTTAGGCGAACATATCTTAGGGGTTGTCCTTAAATTAGGCATGTTTCCAAATTTGTAAGGGACATATATACATAGAATAGAATACAGAAGGATAGAGTGACACAGAATAGAGATTTCATATTTGGGCGAATTAGGGTTATCTTCAAGCAAGTATTGTAACAGAAGATTGGAATTGTTGCCATTTTGATGACTTAATATAAGAAAGGATATTGTGATTTGGTATCTCTCTTGTGTTGAGTTTTATCTGGCATGGTTCTTGTTGTTCTATCTTTAAAATTTCTTAAGTTTATCATTTGATAGTTTGGTGATGCTTAGGGTTTCATGTTTGAAATGTTGTAGCGATCTCTAGTCCATACTTTTTGCAGTTAGCTAATTGTTAGGTGCTTTGCAAAGTTAGCCTGGACTTAAAATTGTGCTTAGTTCAATTATGAGTATTTGTTCACTTCAGTTACAATAGGATTGTTTTGAATGAATGTTTATGATTTGAAAATCTTTAAATACCTTAGAAGATTGCACTGTTTCTATGAGATTGCAGATTTATCTAGGTCAAACAAAAAGTATTTTTTTGAGAGATGGGTCCATTTTGAGCATCTTATCTTTTGTATTGTCAATCTTAGGGTTAGAAGTAGTCTTAGAATTATCTATGAAACCTTTATCTTTTGTTATTTTCTTGATTATCTGAGTTAAATTGAGGATTTGAAGTATCAATTTGTTGCTAGATCTGATAAATTTGAGTCCAATGTTTGCTTGTAGTAAGGTCCCTTTGTGATTACTAGCATTTTCACATTATCTCTGAGTTGTTTTATTTGCATTGTCAAGACCTGACATTAGAGACCTAGGGGTTATCTCTTTTCCATAGATATTTACCTTTCAAGAGAGATAGGATATAATATTTTGTCTGAGTTGTTGTGCAGAAAACACCATCAACAGGGACTCATTCACCACAAGTGGCAAATGAGTCCCATTTAGCATAATGTATGGGGCTAAAAATCAAACGTTCTTAGAAAGGTGTAAAAACAAGTTTGGGAGAAAAATATTTAGGTGGGACTCATTTGCCACAAGTGGTGAATGAGTCTCAGATCACCAAATTTGGGCTACACAAGCCATAAACACCTGAATTATGATTGGTTACTAATTATTGTCAGGATTATCCTCGAAAAGATCCAATAAATGAGGCTTGTGGATGAAAAATGGGGCCAATTAAAGCATACGAAAGCCCAATTGTTAATGACAAGCCTAGAGGAATGTGAAAGTGTGTTACAACACTTTATAACAATCCAAATAAGGTAAGATTAATTTAAATTATGATTGAAAATAGGTTTATTATGCTTAGTTAATTGATAAAACCGTAGAAAAGTATGAAAGTGTGTTACAACACTTTACAAAACCTTTGCAAGGTACCATTCAAATAAATTAATTTACAAGGGCCCAAAGCCTAATGTGAATGTTTTATCCACATTACAACACTAAATCGAGGCAACATTAAGCCAAAATCCACAAGGAGGACCCAAACGAGCATGAAAAAGCCAAAGGACCCTTTTTTTGATGCTACAATACTTAATAGTAGGATTTCTTCCATGTCATAGCTCATAGGGGTTCTTTGTATTATTTTATCTTGCTTGATCTTGATTGAATATGTAAAAAATAGTATGAATAACTTCTTTCGAATAAACTTTCGGTAAACCAACCAATAATCATTGATCTAGTAGCCTCTTGAATTATTCTATTTTTTCTTTCAACAACTTCATTTTGTTGAGGAGTTCTCAGAGTAGATAACTATCTCTTTATTCCATGCACTTCACAAAACATATTAAACTCATGGGAGCTGAATTATCTACCTCTATTAGACCTTAAGCATTTTATCCTCAAATTCACTTCATTTTCAACCACAGCTTTGAATGTCTTGAATCTATCTAGTGCATCTGATTTCTCTCTAAGAAACGTAACATGTATATCTAGAATAATCATCAATTAAAAACATAAAGTACCTTTCACCTATTAGAATTCTCACTCTTGTAGGACCACAAAGATCTATATGAATTAACTATAGTATTCTAGTAGTAGACTATTCCTTTGATCTGTAATGGCTTATTACTTTCTTTCCAAATTGACAATTCCTTAAAATAGCATTAATAGGATTTGTAATCCTTGGTAAATATCTCATAGCCTGAACTGTAGTAATCCTTACCAAGTTATCAAAATTCATGTGACACATTCTTCCATGCCATAACCAACTATCATTAATCTATCATAAAGCATCGTCCATCAACACCCTTAAGTTAATAGATATTTCCTTTAGATTTCTTTCCTTAAATAATCAATGCTCTAGATCCTTTTCTAATTTCATAGCTCTCATCCTTAAACAAAAGATCATATCCCTTACTGCACATCTATCCAACACTCAAAATATTATTCCTTAAACCCTTAACATAGTAGATATCATCAATATGATGCTTGGCATCAAAACTTACTGAACCTAACCCACAAATTTTAGCACCAGTATCATCTCCAAACATAACCAAGTCTCCATCATATTTTACAAGTTTAAAAAACTTACTTTTATCACTATTCATGTGATGTAAACAACCATTGTCAACTACCCAATAGTTCTTTTTCATGTTTAGCATGTAGGGAAGAAATAGCAGTACCTTCATTTTTTTCCTTCTTTGGAGGGATTTCCTTCACCTATTTTTTAAAATTAGCAGAAGTAGGTTCATCCTTTATAACCAAGAACGAGAATTCATTATCATTAGGATCTTCATAATCAGAATCCTCATCAAATATACTAGCATTCTCAATCACATTTAATATGCTCTATTGATCTTCTTTCCTTTCTTTTCTTTCTCATATCTTTGTTTATTCCTCTTAGCTCTTTTCAAACACTTTGCAACATAATGACCTATTTCTCCACAACTAAAAAAATTAAAGGGTAACTTACCTTCATAATTGTTGGAGCCTTTCCTCATCCTTATTACATAGTTAGGTTCTATTTCATCAAAATTTTCTTCATCTAGATCTTCAGCTTTTGTAGCCTTAAAAGAAGTTTTGATTTTCATCCATTCCTTAGATTCAGCTTCCTCATATCATAAGATGTCAAAAATCCCAACAATAGATCTTTATTATAGGTCTTATAATCTATACTCTGTTCAATAGCACACCCTTCTCGTTGTAAGCATTAGGGAGAGTTATAAGAATCTTCTTTACAATCCTGGTTTCATCTATAGTAGCACCAAGTCCTTGCATTCTGGCTACTATCTCATCCAATCTATGTACATAAGCTTTAACATTCTCATATTCAAACATATGTAGAAGATCAAACTGTGTCTCCAAATTTTATAATTTTGCCTCTTCGACTCTTTCATCACCTTCATGTGCCCTTTCCAAAGCATCCCAAACTTCCTTAGCAGTCTTCAGATTCTGAACCTTAATCAACTTAAAATGTACCAGACTACTCTTCAAGATGTACTTCACCTTATTGTTCGCTTCATGTGTTTTGATCTCATCAGCCATAATTGGACCATTAGTAGGAGGAGTGTAAGGATTCTTGTAAGCTTTCTCCACATCATATCCATAAAACTCCAGATATTCTTCCATCAATATTTTCCAAATTACATAATTAGTTCCATTGAACCTCAAATAATCATAAACCATTTTTCCAGCCATCCTAAACCTTCCTCAAGTAGTTAAGCTCTTCACCAAGGAAACAAGCTCTGATACTAATTGTTGAACATGACAACTAAGAGGGGCGGTGAATCAATTGTCATAGATTTAACCTTTAATTCATTCATGAAAACTAATTATTAACACTTCTTAAATGATTAACCATTAAATAAAATATAGAAACTTAAATCCATCACACAAACACAATAAAACCACATTTATGTGGAAAACCCAATACGGAAAAAACCATGGTGAGGATTAAATCACACTCTAAAGAATATCAAAACTAATTACAAGAGGCTCACTACCTAAGAAACAAGGCTCACTTCCAAAATAAAGACTCACTGTTCGGATTAGGACTCACTATCCAATAGGGCTAATAACCCGAAGGGCTCATTTCCACAAATATACAAGGAAGATAAACGAGATACGTTACAGAGAGAAGACAATCTCAATGCAACAGAGAAATCCACCACAATTTTCTCAACCACTTGCAGGCATGCATGAATTACAGAGGACACCTTCTGCTCACCATCTGAAAACTCAACATTTAGGCTTCACACTGATCTACCAAAATCGCATCACGCACACTCACTAATTCACATCAATCTCACATCTATTTTCTCTATTTCTTTGCACTTATCTCTCTTTTTGCTTCCCTATTTCACCACTAACTCATTTTGTATTTATACCATCTTTAACTTTGAAACATATCCAAATTCAGCCATCCAAATTCAAATTCAAATTAGGTCAACACAAAAACATCCTAGGCTTGAATTAGAATGAGGGCGACCCAAACACATGCTTCATAAGGACCTAAATAGATGCAACATGCTTCATTAACTTCTGAGGTAGTGTTTAACACAAGGTCATCCAAACCAGTATAAAACACATAGAAACATTAAGCATGAATCTTCCAATATTGAAATTATCTTCAATACCATCAAAACAACTCAACTCTAGAACCACAAGTCATAATACTTTACCAAAGAGAAATCCTGACCAACAACATTTCTCTCGAACCTCAACTAGAAACACAGAAAACCACAGTTCACAACTAGTGAACATAACTTGCACTGTACAATGAATCAACAACCAAAAATATGGATATTAAATCTTCTAAAAACCATGATCAACATGTTTGAACCACACAAACATATGAGAAAATCTCATAGAAAAATCCGAAGCAACCACTGAACATCTGTAATCTTTCTTCAATACAATTTTCTCAATATGCTCAACATATTCAACAATGAGTTGATAACCAATTGACCAATTGAAATTAATGAAAAAACCTTCATTCTTTCCGTTCTTAAAACAAAGTGTCTACAGGTGTAAACCAAAATAGTAAAATAAAATTTTTTTTTGGTTAATATAAAGAGAGGATGTAATTATCAACATAGAGTTGACTTCATATTAATCACAAAATAATCAAGAATATAATAAGACCAAAAAAATTATCTTTCTAATTGTTATATCATCATTATTCACTTGGGATCATTCTCATCAAATTTTTCTTTGAAATTATCAAATTTGGTTATGAAGTGTTTTTAGGTGCTAGTCTTATCATGAAATGGATCGTCGTAAATAAACGTCTCCACTTGAGAGGAAGTATGTTTATTTTGGGTTTTCACACCCAATTTTGTTTTTTCTAATTCTCCTTTGTGGAAATGGAAGTAAATGCATGATCTAAATAGAAAGATAATAGATCTCAAGTTATTTTTGGAAGATCTTATTCTATTTTTAATAGGTCATCGAAATGAGAATATGAAGGTTGTTGTTAATGATTTTATAAAGAATGAGTATTTAAATTAACTATTTATTAATTCAAATAGATCTAAATTGGGGCTAATCAAGCTTCAACAACTTCCAATTCAATTTAATTGGGTAAATTCACTTAGACCCAATTATGTACACATTAAAACAATTTTCAATTTGGTTTAATCAAGTATGCAAAGAGGACAAATATTTGAACCCTAATTTATAATATTTATTTTAGTAAAATTCAAGAGGATTCATTAACCCCAATTATATACTTAATTGAAATAAATACATTCTTTCCTTGACAAGATATGTAATTGCAATTGGTAGAGCCTACTTTACACTAATTATTTTTGATAGGTTATGTGGGATATAATTAGCCATAATTATTGTCCCAATCTTACTTTAAGGTTGTGATTTACTTGTAATTAAATTTTTAATTATTGCTATGTTTATATTTTTCTATAAATTTTCTTGTTGAATTAAAATCCTGGGAAACTTTATTGACTAAAGATAGATCCAAAAGTTGCTTTAGTAGTCAAAAGAGAATTTGAAAAGATGCTAAAATAATTTTTTGTTTAACCAATCGATTTACTTACCCTAAATATCCATTATACTCCATGTTAAAAAGCCTCATGTTCATAAGAACATTTGTGAAACTTTTAGATACCTTAACAAAATGTCATCTAAGGATGACTTTTCATTACCTAACATTGATATGATCTTATATCCCATTAATAGTCATGAAATGCTATCTTTTATGGATGGATGATTAGGTTATAACCAAATCATGAAAATGCTACAAGGCCAACAAAAAAATTACATTTAATATATCACAAGGAAACTTTTTTTCATGCCATAATTTCCTTTGGATTGAAAAATACTGGAGCTATATACAAAAGGGCCATGCCCCTAATGTTACATGATCTCATCCATGAAATTTAGAATATTATGTGTAGGAAATTTTAAGAAAATATATGAAAATAATATATCACATCTAATATTTAAGAAATATTTTTGAATGTATTTGATAGTATAAGGTTAGATTAAATACAAAGGAATACATCTTAAAAGTAAATAATGTTTGACTATATTGGTTTTCATTGTATCTCAACAAGTCATCAAGGTTGATGAAAAATATTTATAATGTTATTAGTCTTCTCTTTTACAGTCTTATTTTACCTCTACTTTCTTATACACTTATTTATCGATTTAGCTTCCTATTTATAATTATCACATGACACCATCAATGAGCCATAATTACCTTTTTGTTAGGGTAGTTGCAAGTAGTTATGATCTTATCTATACCCATACCATTAATTACACCCTATCTCATGATCATGTCACACTAGGGGCATCATGCCTTCCCTATGTTATAATGTGATCATATTGTTGGAGTCATATTAGTGACAACATAACCTTCCTCAAACAATTGATTTCATGACAATGCTTAATATCTCATACACCTAGATCCATCTCCCCACTAGGGACTTTTTTGTATTATTTGGATAATTATGTGCTTGTGCTCTTCAATCCACATTACTATATATATGTTAATTATATGCTAACCATACCTATCATTCGATATATTTTACTTGATTATTACATAACGAATTCATCAAGTTGACTTAATTTACATGATTTCAATACTTATATTCTTAGCTTACATTTATATTTCTTGTACTAGTTTTCCCTATCCTCCAATTCATTGCATATGATGGATGCAATCAATTTAAGGGGTATATTATATCACTAATACTTCTTTGTTGAGCTTGTAGAAAGCCCCAAATATTGATGCATAAACTCATCAGTATGTCAAAATGTATTATTATCATATTGTATGATAGGACATGATATGGTGTACTACTTCCCATACACCAAATATTGTACATAAGGCCTACTTTTTTATCTCTCACACAATTATTGATAGTAAATCTAGTTTGGATATATATTTTTTTATCTTGCATGATAAAAAGCTACTCAATGTACATGTCTTTCTTTATTTTCAAGGTTCTTATGGAGCATGCATCAAAAGTGATGAATACAAAATAATATATCTAGTGGGATCCATTAGTTTACATAGACCTCAAAATCCTTTGATAGTTGGATATTTATTTTACATGCATGCCTAGGAGTACTTGTTTATTTTCAAAGACATGTTCATGGGTCACAACACAATATAGTGTCTCACTTTTTGGCCTAGGTGGGTCACTAAAATCAACATTAAGATTTTTTCTTAATTATAGAAAGTAATTTTTTTAGAATTTTAAGATAATGTAAGTGTGTCGCCAAAAAGTGTAGCCTTGACACTTTTCACTCATTTGGGGCCTTTCCTATGGATTTTGGACCTCTTTTTACCTCTTTCCAAGTCTTGTGCTAAATTTTTGTGAGGTGTTGCAATATATTTTCACACTTCCCTAGGCTTGTCATCACTAAATCAACCCTTTCTTATGCTATAATGACCCCTTAATGCACTTATAGATCCTACTTCGGTGTGTTTTAGAAGAAAATCCTGACAAACATCATTAACCACATTATAATTCTTGACATTCAATCAAAAATTCCTAGGTGGACTAGTTCTCCACCTTGGGTAACCTAGTCCCATGTGGCTTAAAAATTAAAATAAACTTAAATTTCTTTTGGGATTTTATCTCCTAAACCCTAAGGTCGGCCTGTATGGTGTTATTTTTGGGAAATTAGGGCACAACTTGTATAAATAAGGGTTTTTCTCATCTTTTTCACCCTAATTAAGTCACAATCAATTCTTCTTCACTCTTCATCCACTACTCTTCTCAAGAAAGATAGTGTTTGAGTATTCTAAGTCATCAAGACATCTCTCAAGAGGCATTCAAGGGATGAATCCTCCATTGTTGCAACTCAAGATCAATCATCATGCAAAGGTAAACTCCATCACTCCATTGTTTCATTCTTCTTTACATTATTTCATCATTTTGGTTTGATTATTCAAAAGGGGTTTGACCAAGCAAAACCCCCATGCCCTAACAATCAATGAGTTTTTCCTCTTAGTGTGATTTGCAGGTCTTGTATGCAGATTTGGCAAAGAATCAAGGTGGGAAAGTCTTCAACAACTTGTTAGAGATCTTCAAGATTGGAGAAACCCTAATTGAAGCTTGGAGAACATTTGCAGACCACATTCTTCACTTTCAAAACCAAATATCAGGAGGAGCAGAAAGTACAGACCGAGGGCTTCCATTTCAATTCTCTGATCTTCAAAAATTCACAAGTGGACTAAGTCACCAAAAATGGCAACCTAGTCCCACTGAACCTATTTTTCAGAGATTTTCATGTTTCTAGATACCCTTTTGGCTGAAATGGGCTATGGTGTAGTTTTCCAGATTTGAGACTAGGTCACCCAAAATGGTGTAAGTGTTCCAACATGCTTGAATTTTAACATCAACAACATTTCTAGCCTCCAATCCAGACTGCAACTCATTCCTAGGTGCACCTCTTCAATTTTATCCATTTGTGTAATAGTTTGTTTATGTTTCTTAGGTCATCTTGTACATGTTTGCATATCATTGTGTGTTTTCAAGCATAGTTGTATTTTCTAGGTTTTACATTACTAGTTTGTTTCTATTTTTAGTTTAATGCATCTAGGGTGTTTCATTCACACACATTCACATCACAACCCCTAATATTTTGAATGAACACCAAGAATACCTTAGTGCGAAAGAGAGTCCATTCCTCAACCAAACTCCTAGGTGAAATACCCTAGGAGCCTATTAGGGAATCTTCTTTCCCTACTTAATTTTTGGTGGTACATTTTGGTGAACCCAACTTTTGAATCCCCTTTTCTCTGATTTGGAGTTATTTATCATCCTAAGTTTGCATTGCATTGCATTTTATATTGTTTAATTTGCATAGGTGAAAAAGCTCATCACCTTGCATTTTTGCATTGCATAACATTCAATTTTTTTTTAATTTTGCATTTTCATTTTAGATCTGCATTATACAACATAGAAACCACTTGAATCCATCCAAATAGTTTGAAAAATCTCAAAAAAATAACCAGTCGCCACCCTGGGTGACCTAGTCCCTTTAGGCCCTTGGAATTACCTTTTATAGAGCTGAAAACCCTATTTTTAAACTTTTTTTTTGTGCCATTACCTATCTGTATCAATTGGTTGTGTTTTTGTTACATGCATTTCATTAAAAATAGCTTAAATTAGCTCATTTCATGCATTGCTTAGTTTCAATTTTTCATATACTACATTTCTTTTTCAGATTGTTGCATAATGTAATAAAAAAATTACCTTGTTTCCCATCTGAAAAAGTGCATTTCAACATTTCACTTTAAATTATTGCATTGCACTTTCTTTTCTTCCTTTATTATAGCATATTTTCTTTTAAGAGATGTAGCTTTGGTTTGGTTTCAAATGCATTTCATAAATACAACATCCCTTCTTATGAGTTCAATGTAGATTACAATAATGAATTCATTAAAGAACATGTCAATTACCAAACCATTGACATAATTCTTAACATTACAATACCCCTTGATTAGGATATTAGTGTTCACAATCATAACAATCATACTTGTGCTTCTCCCTATATCTCTCCTATTGGTGGCGAAGGTATTTTGGTGAAATAAGATACAAGCATTGAGGGTCTTGATTGTCCCTCTCCTCATCACCCTTCTGAAGACACTAAACAACAAAATTAAGACATCATAAACACATTTCTAAACATTTCTTTACCTAGTCTCCCTAACCATGACAATCAAAATTTCCTTTCTTCTAATATCCCTCCTCGATGCACAAAGAACATGTTAGTGTTAGAAGATCCTTCTCCTAAGAGTCATGAGACTCTTGACCCTCCCTTCCCTAATGATTCTACCATTTGGGATAATCTATTTCAAAACCATAGTGGTTCCTCTCTTGATGCCTCCCCCCTTGTGATGAAGCATGTGATGAACCTCTTCCAAGCTCTCATACTAGGGTAGATAGTATGGAACAAGCGAATGAGACCTTTTACAATCAAATAGATCCCTCTCCTAATCATCCCATCATTGATCATTCCCATACATGTGATGAAGTTATTTTAGAAGAACCAATCCTTGCATGTCACAAACATGTGGATTGTAGTTCTCCTAAAATCTCTACTCCTAGGGAGGATATAATGATGCAAGATGAGAATAACAATGACAATAGTAATAATATTCCCTTAGAAGAAGTTGTAGAGCCCATGTTAGGCTCTCCTTCTTTAGGGGATGTTAATATTATTCAACCTCAACTAATCCTTCACCCACCTTCAAACAAACCTAAACCCGAATTCATTCTCTACCCACCTAATAATAATGCGTCGCAACAACCAAGTTATAATACAGTTGCTCATACACATTACACAAGAAGAAATCTGAAACCACCCCAATAAACCTCCACTTCCTTACCTTCATCCCCTCCCATATTACCTGCTACTCCTCGATTAAATTCACTCATTCAGGCGTATGACCTTGTTGATCAACTAAGGAATACTCCGGCTAAGATATCTTTATGGGACCTTATCCAAGCCTCCCCTCACTATCACAACATGATGCAAAATTCCTTACAACAAATTCCTATCCCTTCTAATGCACAAATAAATGAAATAGCAACTATGATTCAAGGCTTAAATGTTGACATTGTTTTCCACCAAAGTGAGCTCCCTCCTTTGGATGTTCAAAAATAAGCTAAAGCTTTCATGATCATATCTCAATACAAATGCATCAGGATCAAGCGAACCCCTGTTGATAATGGATCTGCTGTTAATGTGCATAGTTTCAATCTCTTGGATAGGATCCATATTGATAAATCAACCATTCAACCTACTTATCTATCAATGGATTTGATAGTGTAGGACAAAAGCTGCTTGGTGTGATCACTTTACCTCTTACAGTTGGAATGGCCACATTAGACACACTAATCCATGTTATGCCACATGATTTTTCCTATAACCTCATTTTAGGCAGGCCATGGATTCATGCAATGAATGGAGTGCCTTCGACTCTTCATTGTAAGATGCAGTACATCTACAACAACAAAGTGTACACCCTTGATGCTGATCTTGAACCTTATAGTGTCTTACAACTTGAGAAAAAAAAATCCAAACCCTTCACCACTTCAACACCCACCAAACAAGTGGAATATGTACAACCAAAGTCATTAGATGATGATTGGGGTTCCTTAGACTTCACCCATCCTTTACTACGAGAATCCAACATTCACAGAATCTACAAAGGGAAACACATTCTTGTCAACACAAGACTCGACTGATCCTTCGACAACATCCACCTCAACTACTTTAGATAATGAAGCAAACACTGAACCCTCACCCAATCCCAAAAAGCTAAAAAATCTTAATGGAAAAGGTTATGATCTCATGAAACAACTTGGCTATAGTGGAAAAGGTTGTGGTGCTAAAAAATAAGGTGTCCACAACCGTATTGAGCCTCACACACAAACAACACATCATGGTCTTGGTTATTGTCCTTTAATCGAAATCATCAAACCTTCCTCCAACACCAACACTATCTCAATCCATCCTTCTAAACCAACCTTAGAAAGTGCTCCTTTGCAACAATCAAAACCAACAAAGGATTTTTTTCTTAATACCATTGTCATCTCGCAACCCACTATTGATTTGGATTTTACACACTCCTCCAAACGAGTATACAAAATCTTACAATCTATAGCACCTTGCATAGGTATGACATCCTCTACTAAGAAAGACACATCTTTCTTACAAACCACAGGAACACCTTCTACCTTCGATCAAGACAGTATCTTGTTGAGACTCCTCCAAGGTCACTTGATCTCTCTTCCTCCTAGAACTCGAAAGAAATGTTTCCACAAACATTATTTTTGTTCCTAGCATCGAGTTCATGGTCATCATACTAATCAATGTAAGGCCTTGAGTTGTAAAATCCAACATCTTAAGGATTTTGGTGTTATTCCTTATGTCAGGGCACCTAATTCCTCTAACTGATACCAATTTTAACCCAACCTTACATTTCCTCAATCCTTTTGGCTCATTCTTGTCCTGCACTAAGTGGGGGAAAGGGGTTAGTTAGCCCTTTCCCTCATATGTTACTTTTCATTGTCTCCTTCTACTAATCATTAACCTTTCATGAACATATAAGAGAAAGCTTGGGATTTGGATGATATGTCTTAAGTTGACTCACATGTGACATACTCCCCCTTTCATGACATTTCTTATCGAAAACATATAGGGCTTTCAAAACAAGCTCTCATGTCCTCTTCCTCTTCTTCTTCTTTAAAGTAATTGCTCACAATAATGGTGTTAGCAACCGCTTTAAAGTGGGGGCATACATTGACACTCACATTTCATTGTGCAATTTTCTTTTTCTTGTGATTTCCTCTCTTGGAAATATTAGGTACAATGTTTCCCACGATGAGACATTGCACTTGTCCTCTCTTACAAACAAGATGAGACCATTTTCACTTTTCTTCTTTTGGCAACATTACGAATAATGTTCCTTAAGTTGAGACATTGCACGAACTAAGAAAAATCCCTTTGAAACATTCCTTACACCATCATTTACAAAGTCATTTTCTTTTGTGGTGCCTTATCAAAGTTATCAAGAGGTATAACCTTGGTATGGTTAAGTGGGAAGCCAAACCAATGACACAACTTTCCCCATAGCAACCTATGTATCTTACCTTTTGGGTCTTCTCACTTGACAAACAACCAAACATCTCATCACCCCAAAGTGAGTACACATCTTCTTTTTGAACAAACGGCCTAGATCTGATCCACAACTAGCTAGACAAATGGTCAAATCTTGATCCAACCTTTTTACTTTCCCTCTTCTATTCATTCTAGTTCTTGTCATTGCATGATCATGCGTCTTGACTTGCTGTAAATCATTCACCCTTGAATGTGTTCTTTTGCATTGATGTCTTTTTGACGTAGAATCTTGAATCCTGGGGGCTTGACAGCCTTCTTCATTCTTCACCATTCTTCGCCATCTCCATTGGGCTACTTTAGTGTGAGTTTGAATCAAGTTCATCCTCTCACTAAAGTGGGGGCTAAATGTGTCACCAAAAAGTTTAGCCTTGACACTTTTCACTCATTTGGGGCCTTTCCTATGGATTTTGGACCTATTTTTACCTCTTTCCAAGCCTTGTACTAAAGTGTTGTAAGGTGTTGCAATAAATTTTCACACTTTCCTAGGCTTGTCATCACTAAATCAACCCTTTCTTATACTATAATGACCCCTTAATGCACTTATAGGTCCTACTTTGGAGTGTTTCGAAAGAAAATCCTGACAAACATCATTAACTACATGATAAATCCTGATATTCAATCAAAAATGCCCAGGTGCACTAGGTCACCACCTTGGGTGACCTAGTCCCATGTGGCTTAAAAATTAAAATAAACTTAATTTTTGGGATTTTTTCTCCTAAACCCTAAGGTCGACATGTATTTTCAAGAAATTAGGGCACAACTTGTATAAATAAGGGTTTTGTTGGTGTTCCAAATTGATCAGTCTAATGAATCCTATAGACTAGCCACTTTCTAATGATCAGATTCAATGGTGGATTTGACTAGCTGACAAGATTCAATAAAAGGCTAAAATCTCCTACACTTCTAACTCTGAAGGACCAAGGTGGGTCAACCTCTACAATGCCTAAAAACTCAATTCAATTATACACAAACATTTCTTTTTATAGCAGATAATTCCCAATCCAATTACACCAAAGAAAGCACTGACAACTTCAAATCTGGCTAAATTCTCAGTATATAACACTCACTCGGCAATTGGGAAAAAAAATTCAACACTAAACCTCAACCAAACAACAAGGATTTAAAATGATTTTGAATTTATAGATTGTTTCTGAGAATGCATTAATATGAATGAAAATTCAGTGCCTAATTTTGGGCCATGGAGTCAAATTGAAAATTATAAAGGGAATTTCATTAGCAAACAAACTTCAACCAGTGGATTCAAACTATTAATGCATTAAACCAGCATATCCATTCTTGTTGTCACTCAAATTCTTCTTATCAGATCCACCTTGCACACTTAAAATCATAATTATCTGCTCAAAGTAATTTAACCATTTCATTGAAAAAAACCATGAACAAATAATACAATCTTAGGGAAACTGAGATGACAAACTCAAACATACTTTGTATTTTTGAATTCATATGATCAAATGTGTATAAATCTAGAGACAATTTGATCACATTTATGATTTACTTTCATAAACTAACTGATGTTTACCCATGGAATCAGCAATTACAACTTACAGACTCAATTTATGACTCAGACTCGGACTTTCTCTATCTACCCCAACCCATACAAAATTCAGAACCCTTCATCTTTCCTTTTCAAAATTCTGTCAAAACTCATCATGAGGAGCTGAAAACTCACATGCACGTTCAAATATGTCACATGAGTGGGTCCACAAAGGGGTTTTGCACGAAAATCAATTGGATTCAAATTACGACCCTCCAAAGTAGGTCACTTAGGTAGATCCTTCAGGTGCACTTCTGAGTATGCAAATGAAAAAAATTCAATATAGGCACTTCAAATTTGCAAAATTTGAGAGTGCCACCAGTGGCTCTGACTGGGGATGTATGCCTCATGTGGGCATAGCAAGAATCTAGATCTCTGGAGAGTAGACCAAATTTTGAATTGATTAGGTGCTCTCAAACTGCTCCCTTCTTCAACCTCTTTTTCAACTTCACTTGGGTCACCAAATTAAAAAAGGGAGTTAATTTTTACCTCTGTCAAACACAAATCTATTAAAAGAGTTGATCTCCCTTAACCCATGATTGTCTCTATCACACAAACACAATATGAGTGACAATATCTTTGCAAACCTTAGCATCAGGCTACCTTTATACAAGTGTGAACTTGCTCTCTATCTGTCTTTGTCGTCATATGGCAACAAAATTGCATATGCCACCTCACTGCCACTCTCTTCATGTTTTAATTTTGTATCAAGTAGAAAATTATGAGGATAGTGATCCAAACCACATGGAAACAAGGTCTTATCACATTTACTAACTGAAGCCAATCTAGAAATAGCATTGCAATCTGCCTGATTGAACATGCTAGTCTCTCCCAAAAATCCATCACATACAACATTATCAACATATTCATAATCACTATGCATCTGAAAGTTAGGAATACTCTCAAAATGTTGATTATCATGTGGCAACAACTTGTCATGTAAATCACTCTCAAGCTGAAAACAACACAGTTCTTCAGTGTTTTGCACATTGCCACACTCTATGAAAACTTCTTCCAACTGAAAAAAGTAGCACTTACATTCTACCACATGGTTGGTACTATTAGGCTCATTTTGATTATTAGTTTGCATATCAAAGGAGAAACCATCACAAGTACTCACCAATATATCTTGCACATCATACAAACTATCTCCAAGTGTATGCAAAGAGATACACTCGTGCATTGGCACACTCTATAATTGTTCTCCATCATGTTGGTATAATGAATCAACAAGGATTTCTAACTTATCTTTATCCTTTCTATGTTATCCTCTGAACACAACATATCAACATTTTCATCATCCCAAGCTTGTTCAAAAACAATTCTGGTGCAGAAGGATAATATGATTCTACTTTGAAATCAACATTAATATCCACATGAAAAGACTCATGACTAGGTTCATTGGATACACACAACTCATGGTCATCTGCTGCTTCTAATTCATCAAAACAAATTTCTGGACTTGTATCAATATCCATACTTTCATACTCATCATACAATGCATCATTATAATCAAATTGCTGCTTGTCTTCATCCACATTATCATCATGTTGACCAACTAGTTCATAGTTGGAAGGAGAGTCAAATACACATGCATCATACTTTTCATCGTGAAGATCATCATCATTATCAAAATCAATATGAGTAGCATGCAACAACTGAAAGTTATTAACATGTGTATATTTCTGATATTTTATGGCCAATATATGTGAACTTTGTTCAATGTTCAATAGATCATTGTTTTGATCCATTCTTTCAGCCACGTCCTCTTCTTGAATTTCACTATAAATGTATGCATTATCAAATTGCAAATCAGGACATGTTATGATGTCATCATCACCAAAATTAGCAAACTCAATGGACTGATCATGAAAAGGTCAGAAGGTTCTCTTGCAAATTCTTCTCTATAAGAATCTACTAGCTTATCCCAACAAGGAAAAGTCTTCTCATGAAAACTTAAGTACCAATCCCTAGCTCTTGCTTCAAGATATCTGACAAAAAATCTCATCCACATATCCTGATCTCCAAATGAATGTTTCTCCATGAAGCCAAAAGATCTTTCAACATGTACATCTCCTTCACATACATTGTATCCATCAAATCTAGGAATCTATTTGTAGACTTGGCTTTACATACTTTCAACCTTGTAATCAACCCATGACAAATCTAACTGGTCATACAATGGATCAAAGGAATTTACAAAAGGTGTGGTAATTAGGCAAGTGGATATAATACAGTTATCTTTTAACTGGGCTTGTGAAAACATCAGGTGCCTTTCATCCATCTCTTTAATTTTTCTCTCAAAAACAACTTTTCATACCGGCCTTATTCTAGGCTTGTGCACTCTTGGTTTCATGCACTTTGCAATGTCAAATGTTTGAGGATTATCAAACTTCTGAAGCTTCTTGACAAGCTATATTAAGGTATCTAATGGTATGGTTATTTCAGCTTGGTGATCCATGGATGTATGCAAATCTAGGTTTAACTAGTTGTGCATAATCACAACCATGACCAAATGATCATTAGGATGACTGCTAATATGATGGTAACCTTGGCTTGAAATATATGACCATGCAAGTGGATAAAATCCTTAGGATACACGAATTCATTCTAACCATCCACACTAGAAAATATTTGAACACTAGACAAAAATATTTCAATGGAACTGCAATTATATTTAATATGACAAAACCAGAAAATGAGAGTGAGCAAACTCAATATTATTGTCCATTCCCCTTTATTAGTTCTAATTCATTAAATAGGGAACCAAAGTTTCTTCCTAAGACATTCAAATATGGTTTTCATACAATTCTATTGAAAACCAAAGGTAAATAATACTTGGAAATGTTCCAGGTGCTACAAAATATCTTCCTGATAGGAAATATTGTAGATCTGGAACTTTTCTTCAAATTTTTAATAGGTTCTTTTTAACAGATTCACCACATCTCTCCACAAAGTAATGAACTTCAAACAATAAGAAGCCCTTTTATAGATAAATTTATTTATGAGTTCCTTTCACCAACAAAGCACCACAGATCATGAAATCTTTAGGTTCACTGCAACAAATTCTTTCTCTAGGTTTGAAATCCTTCCATATTTGAACCAAATTTAGAATAGCAAATAATATGACTCTATGAAATATCAGTCTGCAACTGGAGATTCAAAGTTCTCCCTAGTAGATTCTCCATTTCTATTGGTGTTCTAAATCAATCAGTCTAATGAATCCTATAGAATAGCCACTTTCTAATGATCAAATTCAATGGTGGATTTGGCCAACTGACAAGATTCGGTAAAAGACTAAAATCTCCTACACTTTTGGCTATATAGGACCAAGTTGGGTCAACCTCTACAATTCCTAAAAACTCAATTCAATTATACACATACGTTTCTTTTTATAGCAGATAATTCCCAATCCAATTACACCAAAGAAAGCACTGTCAACTTAAAATATGGCTATATTCTCGGTATATCAACACTCACTCAACAATTGGTAACAAAATTCAACACTAAACCTTAACCAAACAACAAGGATTTTAAATTATTTTGAATTTATAGATTTTTTCTGAGAATGCATTAGGCTGAATGACAAATCAGTGCCTAATTTTGGCCCATGGAGTCAAATACAAAATTATAAAGGGAATTTCATTAGCAAGCAAACTTCAACCAGTGGATTCAATCTGTTAATGCATTACACCAACAAATCCATCTTTTTTTTCACTCAAATTCTTCTTATCGAATCCACCCTGCACACTTAAAATCACAATTATCTGCTCAAAGTAATCTAACCATTTCATTGAAGCAGAACCATGAACAAATAATATAGTCTCGGGGAAACTGAGATGACAAACTCAAACATGCTTTGTATTATTGAATTCATATGATCAAATGTGTACAAATCTGGAGACAATTTGATGAAATTTATGATTTACTCTCACAAACTGACTGATATTTACTCATGAAATCAGCAATTATAGCTTACAGACTCAATTTATGACTTAGTCTCAGACTTTCTCTATCTACCCCAACCCATACAAAAATTCAGAACCCTTCAGCTTTGCTTTTCAAAATACTGTCAAAATCATCATGAGGAGGTGAAAACTGACATGCACATTCACATATGTCACATGAGTGGGTCCACCAAGGGGTTTTGCACGAAAATCAATTGGATTCAAATTATGACCTTCCAAAGTAGGTCACTTAGGCAAATTCTTCAGGTGCATTTCTAAGTATGCAAAGGAAAAATTTTCAATATGGGCACTTCAAATTTTCAAAATTTGAGAGTGCCACCAGGTTTTTCTCATATTTTTCACCCTAACTAAGTCACAATCAATTCTTCTTCACTCTTCTCAAGCAAGCTAGGGTTTGAGTATTCTAAGTCATTAAGACATCTCTCAAGAGGCATTCAAGGGTTGAATCCTCCATTGTTGCAACTCAAGATCAATCATCGTGGCAAGGTAAACTCCATCACTCCTTTTTTTCATTCTTCTTTACATTATTTCATAGTTTTGGTTTGATTACTCCAAAGGGGTTTGATCAGGGCAAACCCCCATGCCCTAACAATCAACAAGTTTTTCCTCTTAGTGTGATTTGCAGGTCTTGTATGTAGATTTAGCAAAGAACGATGGTGGGAAAGTCTCCAACAAATTGTTAAAGATATTCAAGATTGGAGAAAACCTAGTTGAAGCTTGGAGAACATTTGCAGACCAAATTCTTCACTTTCAGAACCAGATACCAGGAGGAGAAGAAAGTGCAGACCGAGGGCTTCCATTCGAATTCTCTGATCTTTAGAAATTCACAAGTGGACTAAGTCACCAAAAATGATGACTGTAGTCCCACTGGACCTATTTTTAGAGATTTCTATGTTTTTGGATACCCTTTTGGCCGAAACGTGCTTCGGTGCAGTTTTCCAGATATGGGACTAGGTCACCCAGAATGGCATAAGTATCCCAACATGCCTAAATTTCAGCATCGACAGCATTTCCAGCCTCCAATCTATTCTGAAACTAATTCCTAGGTGCACCTCTTCAATTTTATCCATTTTTGTAATAGTTTGTTTATGTTTCTTATGTGATCTTGTACATGTTTGCATATCATTGTGTGTTTTCAAGCATAGTTGTATTTTCTAGGTTTTACATTACGAGTTTGTTTCTATTTTTAGTTTATTGCATCTAGGGCATTTCATTCACACACATTCACATCACAACCGCTAATCCTTTGAATGAACACCAAGAATACCTTAGTGCGAAAGAGAGTCCATTCCTCAACCAAACTCCTAAGTGAAATACCCTAGGAGCCCATTGGGGAATCCTCTTTCCCTACTTCATTTTTAGTGGTATAGTAAGCTAATGATTTAGAATATTCTCTTTGTACATTCTATCTCATTTTTTAATAGAAAATAATCTCATTTTAAATATTTGATATCCTTTTCTATTTTAATATTTACTTTATATGCATGTTTGTGAGTACTCATTTATTTTCAAATACATGAGTGATAACACAATATAGTGTCTCTTTTTGGGTTTAGTGGTGACATAAATCAACATTTAAAAAATAAATTTCTCTTAAGTATAGAAAGAGAACTATTAATAATTTGAAAATATAAACTAATTATTTGTTATATATTTTATATAGATTATATTTCTATTTTTAAAAAGTTAATTTTTTTTTTAAATTTTGAATATGTATTTTTTTTTATACGTAAATGATTTAATTGATTCATCTAAAAAGATGTTACATTCAGTTCAAATTCACCAAAAAGGATAGACCCCATTCCCACCATCCATCCACAACTAACCCTAGTAGAACAACCACACCAAACCCAAGCAACCACAAGCTATCATTCTCAGCCAAAAAACCATCACAACACCAAAACCAGCCAGTCTACAACTACATAGATAACCAAAAACATACACCCAAGCTTTAGAATGAACAGAACCACCCTACCCATCACCCCTCCAGAAGAATACCTTTCACAATTAGTAGACTCCTAAATAGTTGACGCTAGTCCATCCCCATGACGACTCTAGAAACAAGTGGTGTTTTAAGAAAATAAGTCGACATGTTGCCCGCCGACAATGAAATTGCAGAACCTCCCCTTTGACATCTAGCATGAATGTATACCTCTTGACTCTCACACCATGGATGAACACCTTCTACAAATCACATGACCTGGTTATTCCCACACCCAATTTCATAGCTAACATCACTTCCATCACCCCCTCCATCAAACTATCCCAAAAGAAATTTCTTTGCCATCAACATCACCATGGGCTTCGATACATTCAAGTCCAACAACGCTGCTAAGAACCTTGCCGCAATGTTTGTTTTAGTTCTCCAACATTCGGTAGATCTCACAAATTCCTCACCAAGAAGCAGTTCAACTGCACCTAGCACAAGATCATCCCATTCCTTGAATATTGACTTCAGTCTTCCATGGTGGATTCACCCATAGAACACCCACAACTTCTGCCTAGATGGAAGTGATATTGGAGACTCCATCTCAACTCACACAAAGAAAGAATTTAATGTCACATAGTGAATATATTTCCATACCCCTTACTAATGCAAATGTCCCTTCCGCTCAAAAATCCCACACCATCAATCCATTGACAGGACATTGCATTAATGAAGCCCATCCTTCCATCCTTCAACAAGGACCACCTCACATGGCTCAGTACCTGCCACCACCATACTTCTCCTCCATGCCTACCAAGGATATTCCACCCATTACACACCACCGACGACACAAAAAATGAGACCACCCACTTACTAGCCGCTAGAGGAGAACACCAGTATTAATATCCATCTTCCCCCGGGTCCCAAATCCTAGTACTCGTTTCCCCATCAGCACCTAGATTTTCTAGTCTGTCCACCTCGCTATATACCTCTTTGTAAATTTTTCTTATTAAGAATTCAGAGAGGCCATTTTCCAAGTCTTTGGCCCAATCCAAGAGTGCCTGTAGCTTCCAGTTTGTCATTCTCCCCTCCTTCAAGGCTTGGACAACTACCATCGAGTCACCTTCTAATTCGACCTTATCCAGCCTCAGTTTTTTGTAGAGTTTTAGACCCCAAACGAGAGCCCAAAGTTCAACCTCTGAATTTGACACTGGTTGTAAGTGATCGGAACATTCAGCAACCAATCCACCCTTATCATTCCTTATGCAAGATCCCAAACCTTAGATTCCTAGATTACCTCTTGAAGCCCCATCAAAATTAATTTTGAACCTGCACAACTTAGGCGATACCCACACTACTAATCTCCTAGCATCCTTACCAACGTTTGAGCTACTAGCACCAGGCTTGGGAACTTCTAGACCAAACCATACTTTCCTCATTTTTCGCATCCCAAACAGAAAAGCTCCACTCAACATCTATCAACTATTTCACCCTCCCATTTACAACTTCCACTAACTCCACCTCTAACCTGTTTGGGAAAACTAGAAAGAAAATTTCTTTATCTGAGAATAACCTTCGGTTTCGCTCTTTCCAAATTTACCAAGCAACCAAATAAAGGATCACCACCCACAAGTCATGATATAATGAATCACGCTTCAACATCGACCAGGGTGCAAAAAAGGATCTAATGTCGTCTGGTAGTACACTACTCCACCCTAGCCTGGCACATAACTACTTCCAAAAAGCCCACGCAAATGGGTAGCCAACAAAATATGATCCACATACTCCTCCAATATCTTTCAAAGAACACACCTAGACGGTCCTGCATACCCCATAGACTTGAACCTATCAGCTGTTAAGATGCACCTTTTCACTGCAGCCCAAGCAAACATCCCCTCTTTCGGGAGGCATGCTCTATTCCAGCACAAATGCAAAGGTAGCAAGGAAATTTCTTCCTCCACATACTAGACCTTATAAGCCTCCTTTGCCGAGTAATTCCCTAATGGAGCGCCAACCCACACCATTCTATCAGTCCCCTCCAGAATCACCACCAATCTCTTCTCAAACTCCCTTTGAAGCTCCCTTGCCTCCTCCTCAAGAATGAGACCATGTTCCATCCTATGCCAAACCCATTCAGACACTCCCCCAACATTCACTTCTTCCATATAATCCTACACATGCACTACCCAAACCTGAACCAAAATATCCTTAGTGCGAATCAACCCCAGGCAAGAATCCACGCTCAAATTACCTCCCCACAAATCTTCCCAAAAAAGAGCTTTTTCACCATCATAAATATCCCATGATAGGCTATCCAAAATTAAAGTTCGACAAGCTTTCATAAAATTGTAGACTCACGAACCATTGGGAAGATTGGCAGTCGATAAAATGCCCTTAGGATTATCCTCTCCTAGATACTTGCACTAGAGAATTTGAGCCCATTTCGCCTAATTGTGCTTGTACATGCCCCACACCAGCTTTGCACCTAAAGCCTTATTCTGCTTGAGTAAATCATGCACCCCTACCCCACCTGCTCTCTTTGACTTGCAGATAGTCTCCCAAGAGATCAAAGAAAATTTCCTCTAGTTTGAAGTTCCTTGCCAAAAGAAACATTACATGCTTTGGTTGAACTGAGAAGCTCAGTAGTTGGGCAACGCCAAGAAAGAGAGGAGGTATATAGGGAGTGTTGAAATTACTGCCTTCAACATCACAATCTTCCCTGCCCAAGAAAGCCATTTCCCATTCTAGGACACCAAATGTTTATTTATTTTTTCAGATATTGGATCCCATAGATGGCCAAATCTCACCCCCTTAGCAATAGGAAGACCCAGATAAGTCATAAGAAGCCTTTCTATTTTGAAGTTTAAAACTCTTGCCACTTGCTCCATCATCCTTTCCTCCATGTTCAAGAAGAAGATTTCAACTTTAGCTTCATTCACCTACTACCCTAACACCAATTCATATCGATGAAGAATTATTTTCAGATTTGTGGCCTCTCTCCTATTGGGTAGTGCAAAGCACAGAGTGTCATCGACAAATTGTCGATGCGACAGTCTCGAGAGTCTTCTTGTGATTTGAATTCCTCTGAGAGTCCTAAACTCAACTGCCCTATTCAACGTCCTGCCCAATGCTTTAGTCATCACAATGTATAAGAAAGGAGACAACGGGTCTCCTTGCCTTAGGCCACGTGAAACCTCAAAAAACTTGGAAGGCTCGCCGTTCACCAGAACAAAGAAATGTGACATAGAAATACATATGTAGACCCAAGAAATCCAAGTCCTACTATAACCGAAAGCCTCCAAAGCCTTGCACAAAATCTGCCAATCCACCAAATCATAAGCTTTCCTTATATCCAGCTTTACTAGCATACCTAGGCGCCTACTAGTATGAAGTGAATGAATAGCTTCTTGAGATATAATAACACCATCAAATATCGACCTCCCAGGGAAAAATCCCATCTATTCCTTTGAAATAAGACCTGGAACAATTTCCTTCAATCGATTCACCATTACTTTAGCTTGAATTTTATACAAAGTGTTGCATAGGGAAATAGGCTTGAATTCATTTAGAGAGGAAGATTTCTCCTTCTTCGGCACTAAAGCCAGAAAGATGTTATTTATTTCATGTAGGAGTTCACCAACAGTCCAGGATTCCTCAAGAGCTGATGCCACTTCTTCGTCAATAACATCCCAAAAGACCTGGTAAAAGCTAATTGGGAATCCGTCTACTCCAGGTGCTTTATCTGAATGCATTTGAAAGACTGCCTTCCTCACCTCTTCCTTGGAAAATAGACTCAACAAGAATCCGTTATGATTCTGAGTTACCAACACAGGGATTTTATGAACCAGCTCTGCTTAGTCAGCTTTGTTCAAGCCCTCCCAATTATTTGAAATTCCCTAAAAAAACCTTATTGCCACCTTGGCAACCCCATCCTGGCCTTCCACCAAGGATCCATCCCCACACCTCAAGCTAGAGATCCCATTGAATTCTCTCCTAGCTCGAGTTGAGTTGTGAAAAACTTTTGAGTTTCTGTCACCTTCTCTTAACCAAGTTTCCTGAGACTTTTTACGCCAAAAAACTTCTTCACGTGCTCAAATTTCCTCCCACTCCTTCAAGAGTTGTTTTTCCTTTCTCAAGAGTGCCTCATCCATGCCTTCCGACATCACCTTATCATTAAATTCCACTAAATCCAATTCTAAACAATGCTTCTCAACAAAAAAAATCCCCAAAACAATCTCGATTCCAAGCTCGAATCCATTGTTTGAGCCCCTTTAATTTACACACTACCCGATTTCCATTTCCAACCACCTTCTGGTCCAATCACCATTCCTTGATCTTTTGAGGAAATAAAGAATCCCTAAGCCACATCTTTTCAAACCTAAATGGGAATCTTTTTCGTTTACGCTCACCCAACACCTCCAAGAGAATCAAAAAATGATCAGAACCTGAGAATGAAAGGTTACTACCTTCCAAAGAAAAAGGAAAAGCCATCAGATCACCAAAGAAAATAAATCTATCCAATTTTTCTGCTATGCCACTGAAACCTAGCCTTCTATTCGTCCAAGTGAAAGAGCCATTAGCCATTGGGAGCTCCAATAAAGTGTTTTGGTGGACAAAATCTTCAAATTTTGATTGGGATTGAACTTTACATCCAACCCCACCTCTTTTGTCTTTTGCCTTAAGAATTTCATTAAAGTCACCACCTAGAATACACAGAGTTTTGTTGAGACTGCAAAAAAGTTCCAATATCCCACCACACCTACCTCTTTTGAGCACACCCTATGGGCCCGTAGATGTTAATCAATGAAAAGACCAGGTTCGAACTCAGGCTTTTTACCTTACACACCAGCCACCAATGCCCAACTCTCACCTCCTCCAATTGTACTGTTTACAATTTCCACATAGTTATTAACCCACTAGACACACCATTTGAATCTACAAAAGGGAAAATCCAAGCTCTAAACCTTGCTTTCAACCTGCTTAACTCTTCACCTTTTAATTTTGTCTCTTGAATGAGGACTATATATGTTGATTTGTCTTCAATCAGGTGCCTAAGTAGATGCCACTTGTTAGGGGTATTTAAGCCCCTAGCATTCCAGCTTAAGATTGTCAATGCCCTCTAGGAAGGGGGCCTCCCTTCCCTGATCTTAGATGCATCGTGATCTTTTGTTGCCCAACCGCCTCTCCTGCTAGAGTCCTTTTTTCTTCATTCAACTTCCGCCCAGCCCGTTTCATATCTCCACAATCTGGAGTAGATTTACCAATACCCAAATAGAGCACCCCTAGTTTCTTCCTTGTACTTAACTTGGATATCTCCAAAGTCGGAGCTTCCCCACACACTTCTAGGACTTGAGTCATCTCCAACCCCTTCTCCTTCCCAACTGGACCTTTTCCTAGGATTTTATTGTTTCCCGTTGAATCAGCCACCTCCATGGTGCTTCACCATACAGTATCATCTACAAATTATGATCCTCCTCCCATTCCTTATCCTCCCAAGCCAATTCATGAATCTCATTTCTTCTAACCTCAAAACCTATACTCTACTCCCCTGCTAAGTCTCTTAGTTCAGACCCAACCTCTGAAATAGTTTCCCAATCACTTAGCTCCTGGTTTAAAATCAAACTGTCCTCTTCCAAATTAGCCTCCTCTTCTAGTTTGGAAATGAGTTCCCCAGACTTGGCTAAACCTATCAGCTTTCCTCCCTCTTCAGTAGACAAAGAGACAGTTGCTTGCTTGCCACTAGGTTCTGATGTTCCTAGCCCTATAGCCTCACCTTGAACTTGGTCAAACTCTTGGCCCTTTGAAGACCCTTCCCCAAAATAAAAAATCTTCTTTCCTTTTGTATCCCCATCAACCTTGTTCATAAGGCCCTCTCTTTCCCACATCTTCAAAACAGTCCGTTGACATTGAGATCAATTCTAGTCAACTTTTTGTACCCATTTTCACCATTTAGATTCAACTCAATTTCCTCCCACAAAGTGTTCCACAATGCAACCTCAGTTAGAATCCTCATTTTTCCCTCGTTACCATCTTTTAAAGCTGCTTCACCCACTCCAATACATAAACCCAAAGCACTTCAAATCCACTCTAGTACCTTTGAAGACCACAGTTTCGAGGGGAGATTTTGAGCTCGACCCAAACCCTCATTTTTGCCGGGGTATGTCCCAATGGATCGAAACATTTCATCCAGGAAAAAAATTAAAATCCAAACCATTAGCCAAAAATTTGATGCTCACCTTTTCCTACCATTTCTCCACCCACCATTGCCGCATTCGGGATTTGGAATAGCTATCTCCCCACCATTTTGCAAAAAAGGCCTTCTCTAAACTAGATCTAAGGGCCTCTGAAAGTTCACTCGGAATCTCCTGAGAAATTCGCGATCTATCCAAAGAGAACTCTGTAGAGTGCACCTAAGAGGGTTCAGAGCCCCTAACTGGAGGCGAGACCTTCAGACGTGTTTCCACCCAGCGCATATTGCCAGCCACCCTCCCCTTCTGACTCCCATTCAGTTCACCCTTGGTTGATCGAACCGGCAAAAGCTTCCTCTACGCTTTGTCCAAAGACATCCGGCTCTGTCCAGGTCTCCCAGAACCTGAAGGTGTCCTTTTCCTTTTCCGAAACGATCACTCCTTTGGGTATCTGTCCTGCATTCTCCTTCGGCCAGCGATCCAAGGAAGCTCCCTCCTAACTGACTTGTGTCTCACAAGATCTCTCCTAGGCACAAAAACCTTAGAATGAATACCTCGTTCCCAGGCCCTATTCCTACCACCATGCCCCTCTCCAGCACCTTCCACAGAAGGTTTGTGCAACTCATGAGCTTTTCCCTATTTCCTAGCCCGATTCTGCAACTCCAGCCATTCATTTTCAACATCCTTCGCCCAAGCACCAGCAACATAACGGCTACAAACCGCTCGAGCAGCCATCACCCAAAAAAAATACAATGAGTATTATTTTGATAATATCTTTTTGATTTTGAATATTTGTTAATAAAGTGTTTTTTATACTTTTTATTAATTTCTTCCTATAACACATAGTATAAGTTAGAAAAAATATTTTAATTTGTTAATGTAGATCATTAAGATTCATATTTGGGACATATGTTTTTTTAATTTTTTTTAATTTGTTAATGTAGATCATTAAGATTCATATTTGGGACATATGTTTTTGTAATTTTTTGTAAAATATTTTATTTATTATTATTTTTTAAATGACAGTAATTTTAATTTATACACATAATTTTTTCTAATTAGAGATTATTTCATATAATTTACCCAAGCTAAAATCTTTGTTTATTTGTTGAAAGAAAGACACCAATACAAAAGGCCTCTTATGTTTCTTTAAAATAATTTTCTTTTTCTATTTTTCATGTCTTTAGAATAAATTTATTTATTTATAATGAACCATATTGAGTAGAAAATAGAAAATAAACATAATAATAAAATAAAATTGATAAAATATGCATATATACATATATATAATGTATGTATATTTATATACATGTATATATGTATGTATATACATACATACATACGTACGTACGTACATACATACATACATACATACGTACATACATACAAATAGAATGTTCTAAGGGTTACTTTTGTTCAAAATTTGTCTTGTTCCTTGATGTATCACCTCTATCTATCTACACTTATTCCCATACATTTGACCTTATGTTATCCATATCTACTCATATTCTTACACATTTGACATTTATAATTCATATCCTTACATCCATTTTCAAAGGTTTATTCACCACATCAAGATATTAGCATTCCCTTGTCCTAGATAAATCCTATGGCATATGGGAGCAATCTCATATTATGAAAAATTAACATAAAATTAAAATATATATATATTTATGTTAAATTTTATCAAAATTCAATTGTATAATTTTTTAAGTGAAATACATTGATTTGTATTTCATGAATAGTGATTCTCAAAAAAAAATTGATGAACATGAATAGACCACTTAACACTCATTACATCTAGGTGATGTTCACAAGGGTGAATCATCAAAATTGTAGGAGGTCATCCATCCTAGTACTACTTTGGCTCAAGTGTCCTTAACCATAGATCTCCCCCCAAAGATCAGTTGTACTTAGCTTGCTACCCCATTTGTTAATACTTGCATATTTCCCTACTCATTATGGATTTACATGGTGCATGTTTACACAATTACTTACTATGTCTTAAAATTTAAAGACATTCAATTTGCATTCATTTGACACTTAAAATTTACTTCAATTTTATGCATTTAAAAGAAGAACTAGTCTAGGAACACTTTTCTCTGGAGCACTAAAATGAGTCTAATTATTCATTAAGTCATTTTGGGACATTTGCAGTATTAAACAATTTATTGGATCATTTTCACAATTGTAATATTAGTCTAATCAAGGTGATTGAACTAAGAACACAAAAATGTATCAACCCAAGAATTTACTTTAGGAATATTTAAACACCATTAATCTTTTATAGCCAAGAAAGAGAAAAAGGTTTGGTAAACGGGATAGCAATTGTAGTGTAGTAAAATGCATACCCTTGCATTTTCACACTTGTTTGGGCCCACCTTGCTTTATTTATGCTCATTTATGGCTTAATTGGTCCTATTTTGCATCCACGGGCCCTATGAACTATATATTTTATGGAAAATCCCGACAAACATCAAAAGATAAATGTTCATTTAATTTTTTTGTCTGTGTGTTCCTAATTTGTGGAGTGGGACTAATATGCCACCTTAGGCGTCTTTGTCCTCCATGGGTCCTGGGACCTTGATTTTGAAACCACCTAAAAAGGTCCATTTTTGGAGTCTGTGCCTCGAGATTTGAGCCTTGGGACTAACATGCCACCTAGGGCATCTTAATCCTTGACTTATTTTCAAGGTCCAATTTCAAATTTGGGCAAGATTTAGCCTCCTTTAATTAATGAATTCATGTGTCGGCTTGTTGTGATGTAATTTTGAGATATTAAGTATGAATAAGTATAAATACAAGGTTCCCTCACTCATTTTCATCTAAGAAAGTTGTGAGAGAATTTCTAATAGCATATTTGAGTTCACAAGAGCATTCAAGAGCAATTCATCAAGCATTTGGACCCATCATCAATATTAAAGCATCATATCAAAGAACTTCTTGCATCATGTGTGTTGTTGTGCTAACATTTGTGATGTAGGATTTTGATTCAAGCTAAGTAATTCAGGTCTATATCTTTGGTTCAAGATCCATATCCATTGCATCCATTTCACATAAGTTGCAAACTTTACAACAAGGGTTTGGTGACTTGCGGCATTGCATATTGTTCATTCACCATTTCCCTTCATTAATTTATTTCATTTCAAGGTTTAATTACCTACCAACAAGGGCTTTGACCAAGACAAACCCCAAATCACTAACAATCAACAAGCTTTTCCTCTCTTATGTGTTTATATTTGTAGATCTATGTTGAAGACTTGAAGATCATTTGGAGTGCAAGATTGAAAAAGTTGCAAAAGTTGCATTGCAAAATTGTCATCTTCATAGTATCTCACCTATAGGCCAAATCTGGAAGTTTCAGGACCTCATATATGAGAAGAAGCAAGTGCAGACCTTGGAGCTTAGTACCACATTCATATTTTCTAAAAATTCAAAGCGAGACTAATATGCCACCTTGGGTGTCTTAGTCCTTCCAAGCATATCTTTCAAAGATCCTTTCAGTTTTGGTTCTGATATCCAAAGATTTTTCATTTGCCCCAAAAAATAGCAACGGGACTAATACGCCATCTTGGACGTCTTAGTCCTCCAAGGCATATTTTGGTAGCTTCTTTACATTTCCAGAATCCTCACATAATCTCCAAACTTCCCAGGTACACATCATATCTCCTTGTTGCTTAATTTCATCATTTGTATCTCTCATTTAGCTTGCATAACTAGGTTTTGTAGGTTGAATATTCATTTGTCTTTTCCAAGAATTTGCTTGGTGGTGAACCCCTAAGAACTTAAAAAAGCCCCCTCCTAGGTCCTCCTCATTGAGAATTAAGTCACTTTGTGAGGTTGATAGTCAATCCAATTAGGACTCCTACGACATAATTGAATGACCTAGATAGAATAGGATTTCCCCCCATTCCTATTTTTATCTATGGTTTAGGAATGTTAGTGTGAATGGGGATATTTTCTAACCAGATATTAATGAGAACCTATTCACATCATTAACAAGTTTACTTAGAAGTTAGTTTCCTAGGTGGCATTCTAGAAACTAGTATTTAATGGGACCATATCTCATTAATTTGCATGCAATTATGTAGGCATTTAATATTTCTCTCATGCATTTATAATTGTGCATTAGGCATTTAATGATTGCAACTAAGCTAGTTATCCAACTACCTCTCTCCTTTCCTATATAAGGAAGGCTCTTGTACATTTGTAAATCATCTCTTGAGATCAAGCTCAATGCATTCTAAGATCATCATTTGATCATATTGTTTTCTTGCTCATAGTACACTACTTTCTTGTTCATGTGGATGGTTTTCTTCTTGGTGATCCATTGAAGATCGCAACTTCAAGTGGGTCATTATTGCTTCATATTTCCAACAAGAAAAAGTGCACAAAGCATCATATTATCATTGTGTTTCATAGGCTAGTTTTGTGTAGTATAAGATTGATCCAAAGCTATGAGATCAAAGAAGTTTACGTGTAAACAAAATTCTAGATAGCAAGCTATGTAATGAGAACATTTATTTTTAGATGTTTGACCAAACTAAATTTTATTATAATTCTTAAACTGAAATATTTTAATCCATTAGATCCAATCTAATAATTTTATATTTCAATTATTACATTTTTTTCATGTTTTTTTGTTAATATGAAATAATTACCTTGAGTGACTTATTAATAAGTAGTTATTATTTTTCCTTACAATAATTTGTTGAAATTATGCAAAAATTTAATGGAATGTTTAAAGTTGCAGTCTCGTAAACAAGGCCTTTTTAAAATATTTTAGCAAGTGTTGCTGAGAATTTTTAGAAACTTTAATAAGCATTGGGGTTTGGTTGATTTTTAAATAATATTCAAATTAAAATTTTAAACCCCAAAATTTTAAAAAGGTGATGGTCTCATGAATATTTTTTGCAACAAGGAATGCTAAAGAATTTTAAAAGTAATAGATGAATAGCATGTATCAACAAAATTTGAAAAAAATAGATGAGTGAAAGTTTTAGATCGGACTCAAAACATCCATTTAAATTTAAAACATAAAAAATATGAACTCTTATTTATTTCACTGTTTCACAAGATTCTATTTTATCTCGTAGCATAATTACTCAAAAATAATTCTTTCACAAAAAGAAGTAGATACTGAATGTTATTTATTCAATATAGAAAGATGGTAGCAAATACAAGTAATAAAATTCTCTTTAATTTAAGAAAAAATATTTGTCCATGCTCTTGCAGAGAATTGGAGGTTAAGCTAAGAATTATTCAAATGTTATGCAAACCTACATAATTATATTTGCCATTCATAAAATATATGGATTAGAGAAAAGTTTACTAAAATACTCAGAGGTTAAGCTTTGATAAATATAAACGAGTCTGTTAAAAGCTACGAAAGTACAACGTTGTGGAGATTATCAAGATAGACTAGCAAAATTTTATCTCTTAATTTAAGAGAGTGGCTAAAATATTTGTAGGATAGATCACATAAATTATATAGGGGAATCTCTCTAAATGAACAGTTTTTATTTTATTATATATATATATATATATATATATTACTTAAGTGGTTAGGAAATATTTCAGAAACATATATATTTGCATTTTTTGAATTATGTTAAAAGGAAACATTATTAAAATAAACATATAGATTCCAATTAATGATATTGGCTTTCCACAATCTATAATGATAATTGTTTGAATTTTTGGATTTGATTGTGCGAATATTTTTGACATCAACGTTTCTGATGTTCCATGATCTATCATCAGGATGAAAATGAGAACACAACAATAAAAAATTTATCTGATTGATCAAGACACTTAAAACTTGACATACCATGACAGTCTCAAAGTAGGAAGTGATCTAAATCTCAGATTTTTAACTCGTTAAACTTAATAAACGTTAACAGTTGAAGAAGCGGATTTTAATCTGACTATTTTCAGCTTTTGGAATATAATAAATATTAATTAATAAAGATTATGGAAGACATAATTGAAAGTTTCAGGACAAATAGAAGAAAACAAGTTTACTAACTTCTCCGAGACCAAATTGAACGAAGCATGGAAGACATTTTCCAAAAAGTTCAATAGCTATTAATTATTAAAGATTATAGAAGACATAATTGAGTTACAGTTGACATTTTGATCACCATAGTAACCGTATGCAAGTATGTTATCTGTTACCAAAATGCACCAAACGTTGAAGACACTTTCCTAAGTACAAAAACTACCATAGCTTAAATACAAACTGTAGTCCAATAGCCAAATGTAGGCATGACTAAACACCATCTACAGACGAAAGCAAAAAGTAAAACTCAAAAGATTATTCAAGATTTCATATAACAGAGTGTACTACTGCTTTGATGCCGATTTGTAGTGGGAATCGTGCAGCTCTTTAAACAAAGTTAATGGCGTAGACACGTCCATGTCATACTTCTTGTACTGTCTATCCAGCGCCAGGAATGCACCGGGGCATGGATGTCATGCCATGCGTCCATCCATGCTACAGATACTGTGCCTCTTCAGTTACGTACAAACATCAAATCATCCAGCAGAACCGTGACTTTTCTGATTTTCGAGCACAAAATACGTCCCTTCTCCGTGTAAACACAGTAAATCAATAATTGAATATATTAAAATAATCATTTTAAATATTTAAAGTGTAATATATTAATATGATTATTTTAAATATTTTTATAAAGCTTCCAATCAGTACCTGTAATTTTGTAAACAATTAAATCAATAATTGCATATATCAAAATAATCATTCTTAAAGTGTAAAAATATTTAAAATATTATTAAGATTTGATAAAAGTTAAATTTTTTATTTTAATGTATAAATATATGAATATTTTCATACAAATATATGAATATTTTAATATAAAAATATTAAATCTCTTAAATGTTTTTATATTAAATTAATTTAAATCTAATTTTTTTAATATTTTTAATATAAAATAGTGTTTAAATTTTGATAAAATTAAATTTTATTTATAATTTTTTAATTTGATTAAATAACTTGATAAACAATATTCAAATGTTTAAAATAAAAATAAAAATTTAAACTTTTCTAATATGAAAGAATATAAAAACTTTTAAATAAAACATAAGTTTAATTTTTATAAAATTTCATATTTCAATAATTGAATACATTCAAAATTTTCTAAATAAATTTTAAAATAATCATTTTAAAATATATTATGATAAAAATAATATTATATACAAAAAATTACATACTAAATAATTTATTTTCTTCAAATTGTATTCATTATATTTTGAGTATTTTTTCTTGTTAATATATTAATTATGTTAATATTCTTAAGAAACTAATATTTAATTTTGATAAAAACTTAGCTTCTAATGATGTTAGTCCTATACTAAAGAATTTTCTTTATGTTCTTTAGGTTGATTAAATCGAATGTACACAACACAGTTTTTCTTTTTACTTTACTCTTTTCTAAGTGTTACATTGTCTTTATTGCCCTTTCTCATCTTCTCCTTATTATTTCATCTTTGTCACATTTTTTCTATTTCTTTTGTTTCCTTCTTTTCTAATTGTTATGCATCCATGCTTAATTTTATGGCACCCCCAACAATTCACCAATGGAAAATTCACTCCAACAATTCACCGACAGAAAATTCACTACCAACAATTCACCGCGAGAAAATTCACCGTCATGACAAATTCACCACCAACAATTCACCGTCGCGGAAAAGCGGTGAATTGCTGGTGGTGAATTTTACTTGAGGTGGATTTGTCATGACGGTGAATTTTCCTTGGTGAATTGTTGGTGGTGAATTTTCCTAGAGCCAATTTTATCATGATAGTTTTATACTTTTATGTTTATATACTCATGATCCCATCCCTTGTAATAACTATATTCTACTTTGATTACTTGATGCTTATTTCTATGACCTTGTACCGTGCTTAGATCATATGTCTGTTCTATATCACTATATTTTGGTTATGAGTCTTATTAATTTACCTCATTCCTAGATTACTATTATGTTCTCATGCTTATTTTTATAACTTATGTAATCATATAGTGTCTCCAATTCCATGTCATCCCATTATATTGTGAGACATCATTCTTCCCCCATATTCAATGTTCACTCGTGTTGTCCTATCATAATTCTAGAGACACCCTTTTGAATTGGGGACATCTAATTTTCTCCATTGTGATGTCCTTATAATGAGTTAGCATTTTACATCAAATGAAATTTGGATTTAGCCATATCATCTTGTGCCTACATGCTTGATTATGCTCTAAGATCTAGCTTTACCATACTAGAGGTATCAAAATGCATTGTGTATCCTATCATGTGTGTTCACATACACTACCACGTTGTAAGAGCCACATAGGGGAAACCATGACTCCTCATATCACTTATTGTACTATCATGTGTTTTCACATGCACTACCATGTTGTAAGAGCCACATAGGGGAAACCATGACTCCTCATATCACTTATTGTAGCTTTGATTTTATTTTATTTATTTATTATGTGTAGTGTAAATATGATTGTAACAAGGGGTATAATGTAAACATAATATAATAAAACTCTTCAAATAAGAATAAATTAAATTTTTTTTTTTATATTATATATAAGGTGGTCACAAAAAAGACAAAATCAGTTACATCAAGATGTACAAGAGCAAGAGGCCCAGCCTCACAGCAAGAGTATCAAGAAGGCTACATATCAGGAAGAATGGTACAAAGATACTAGAAGGTAATCAGCAAACTAATATAAGATATCATCATAGGTGTCAACCCAGGCAGTCCACCCCAAAGATCCCTCCATCCACACAATGTTTTTGTTATCCTGGATTTGAGCAAGCATGAGAAATTGGTCCTTTTTGGATTTCTTGTTGTTCTTAACCTCCTAGATCAGCATTTTGCAAGACCTCTCGAAGATCTGAAGGTTGTCCATATTCCTTCTCCATTCATACCCATCCTTCATCTCATAGATGAAGAAAGTGGCATATCCCATCTTCAGGAACCTCTTGAGCTTTTTCTTGTCCATCATCATGGTAGTGTGAACTTGCAAGAAGATTTTAAAATAAGTGAGTTTTCGAAAAGACTCAGTAAGAACTCTGGGGGTGTTTTGATATCTTTCCTCATTTCTACATTTCCAAATCTACCATAAGATATTAGAAGAGAGAATGTTCCAAAGCAGATTAGTATCCTTATTTAGCCAATCAATATGCCGAATGATGATTTCAAGAATATTAATAATCATAGGATAAGTGATACCAAACATATGCCAAATTTCCTTGGCAAAAATACAGTCAAAGAGAATGTGTCTTCTTGATTCAGGCATTCTGCACAAGTTACAATAATCAGTCACAGAGTTGTCTTTTCTAATAGGAAGTCTGTCAAGAACCGACAGCCATTTAAAACATTTTATTTTAGGCTCAATGGAGCCTTTCCATAAAACATCAAAATGCTTCTTCCAAGAGCAGATGTCCAGGGTGGTGTACCAAACAGAATTGACATGGTCAATGATGGCATCGTTATATCCAATCACCTTGTAAATGTTTTTGGCTTTGATTCTGGATATAATGGTCCCATCCGGCCATTTGTAGTTTAAATATCTATGAGAGTCCACGTGACAAGTAGTAGGTAAGTCCTTGGTAGCTTTAAGAATCATATTGTAAGTTTTCTTTTGGGAGGTCGGGATATCAAATTTGCTTCTGAGCTCATCCCATCTAATTAATATGTCTTGCTCAAAGAGGTCAGCAAGTTGAGAAATGCCCATATTATTCCAGTATCTAACAAAGCAGCCTTGGGAGAGGGTGAGGGGTTTTCCAGATAAGTGTAAGTTCCACCAGATGGATCTTTCACCATAAAGTTGACAATCATCATGGAAGGCCTTGTTAGTAATATAGCTCCTAACATGATTCCAGGCTTTCCATATGGATCTAAAGACAGTAGATCCCTGCACAGCAATAGGAAAGTTGTCAATGATCAGATCATTAAAAGGCAGATTCTTCCAGGATTTTGCATTTTTGGGGAATCCCCTTTCAATATTGTTCCTAATAAGGATCTTCCATGGATCATTGTCATCCATAGAGTGAAAAATCCATTTGGCAGCCAGGGCAATCCCTTGGAGTTTAAGGTCCTTCAGACCCAAGCCCCCTAGGAGCTTATCAGTATGACACCAATCCCATTTAACAACATGCATCTTTCTATTACCTCTACCATCCGACCAGAGAAAGTTTCTAACGGCCTTTTGAATTTCCAAGATTTGATAATTACTGAACATCCAAGCTGAGGAGTAGTAAATATTGTAGGAAGAAAGAATTTTTTGGCAAACCTGAACTCTGCCAGTCAGGGATAAGGATCTGTTGTGCCACTTATCCAGATTTTTAGTGATTTTCTCTTTAACCCAAGCCCACATATCTTTAAGGGAGGGATCGACAAAGAATGATATGCCCAGATATCTCACAATTTTCTGCGGACCTCCCCATTGAAAATCATCTTTTGAACCAGTCAGGGGGCTGCTCATCCCATCCTAGACAAATAGATTTGGAGTGGGATAGATGAGCACCAGAGATAGTGCAAAAGAGACTGATTTTGTTTTGCAGAGCTTCAAAGTTGTCAGCAATGGTTTCAAAGAAAATAGTAGTATCATCTGCAAATTGGCAGTTTATAAGCTCTTCCTTATTAGGGAGCGATATGCCCCTGATAGCAAGGGAGATTGAGTTATCTCTAAGAATGTAATACAGGGCAACCGAGGCAATAACAAAGAGGGCAGAGGCCAAGGGGAAACCTTGCCTGATGGATCTACCAAGGGGGAAGGAGTCTGAGAGGGAGCCATTAGTATCTATTTGGGCAAAGGCATCATTCAGTAACATGTTAATAGAATTACAGAAAACACTAGGGAATCCAAAAGCCTCAAGCATCATGGAAATAAACTTCCATTCGACTCTGTCATAGGCTTTTTCGAAATCCAGAAGGAACATAGCAGAATTTTGCTAAGAGTAGTTGGCCCAATTCATGGCTTCCCAACTGGTGATCAGATTCTCAAGAATATACCTTCCCTTAATGAAACCAGTTTGGGTAGAGCAAACAAATTTGGGAAGGATTTTCTCAAGTCTAAGAGCCAAGATCTTGGAAAAAATTTTATAGGAGACATTAAGGAGGGTGATAGGTCTCCAATTTTTGATGAGGGCTTTGTCCCCATCCTTAGGAATCAACTTAATAATACCCCTGTTGATGGAGCTACCCAGGGAGCCCCTAGCTAGGGCTTCTGAGTAGATATCATGAAGATCTTTGCATATCCAACTAATATTGGCCTTGTAAAATTCCACAGGGAGACCATCGGGTCTAGGGGCCTTATCATTATTAAGGGAGTTAATGGCTTTTTCAATTTCCTCCAGGGAGATATCTTTAGATAGCAGGTCAACATCCAAAGCGGAGATCCTATTAGGGATAAGAGATCTGCATTGATTTCTAAGGGAGGTAGCCTCCTCTGAATCCTCTAAGGCAAAGAGGTTCTGGTAGAATTCAACAAAGGCCTCTTTAATGTTGTCAAGGCCAGTAATTTCTTGATTATCAACTATGATTCTCTCAATAGTTTCATTGGCCTGCTTGTGCTTGATGAGGTTAAAGAAGAATTTGGAGCCCCTATCTCCATACAAGAGCCAATGAGCACGGGATCTAATTTTGGCGCCTCTAGTCTTAACCTGCTAGTGTTGTCTAAGGGCTTCCTTAGTATTAATCACATGAGAGATGAGATCATAGTTTGAGGGATTGGCTTGGATGTTAGTTTCAGCTTTCTGAAGGTCAAAGGAGAGCTTTTTTTTGGTGGATCTATAGTCTTTGGCTCTTTTTTGGCCAATGGTTTTTAAAAGATTCTGCCAGGCGAGAATGTTCATGTTCCATTTATACATGTGAGAGCTGGTGGGAAAGTTATTCTTGTTAATGAGTCTAATAATATGAATGGCAGCAAGAGCATCCTCATTATTAAGAATATTGGTGTTCAGGAAAAACTTGGGGTTGGAAGTTTTGCTGCTCACAGGGGAATTATTCAATCTAATATGGGTGGAGATAGGGTGGTGATCGGAGAGGGGAGTGGAGGTGATGAGGATAAAGTTACCCAGGCTATTAGGCAAAACAGAGAAGAAGTTTTTATTAGCATAGAAACGGTCAAGTCTAGAGTATATTCTAGAGGGGCCCTGTTGGAAGTTACACCAAGTGTGCCATAAGCCAGGATTCGTATCCTTACTTCCAGCTAAAGGGTCAAAGAATTTTTGTGCCTTTTTCATTCTATTCCAGTGAGATTTTTCTAGGTCTTTCCAAGCAAACGGAGTACCACCAGTTTTGTCTTCCTGGGATTCAATCATATTGAAGTCCCCTCCCACAAACCACAGAATATTGGGGAGAGAGGCCAGCCAGTCCCAAAGGTTCATCCTCTCCCTAACATCATTCGAGGCATAAATTGAGCAGATGCAAAAGACAATGTTATTGTATTTAATAGTAATCCAAACCGCTCTGTTGCAAGGGGAGAGCCCATTACCAGTGATATAATTCTCCCATCTCAGGTTGACCAGCAGTGCAACTCCACCCCTGCCCCTAGGGTGGTTGGTACAGAATTTGATGGCATCTTTCCAGAGGAAGTTAAGATTGGATTCAAGCACGAATCCTATAGCTTTAATCTCTTGCAACATCAAGAAGTCCATGGAGTTATAAGAATCTAAGTAACGCTTTATGACAAACTTCATGTTCGGGGATTCAAGCCCCCTAATGTTCCATGAGATGCAATTCATGAGGACACATGCGGAGGGGGGAGCACTGGTCTACAGATCCCATCATTGGGGTCTTAGCAGCAGAAGGGATATGTCCATGTTTTTTTCCTAGAGGGGTTCTTATTTTTGGAGCCCAGAGGTCTTCCCTGTCGTTTAGATGTGGGGAGATCTCCATTGAATTCATCATCATTATCTAAAACAGTAGGGGAAAGGTTATCCACATCCATGGACTGCTTTGGGTGGAGATTAGTGGAAACAGAGGAGTGCTTAAAGGTCGGGATGACCTCAAGCAGGCAGTCGTCACTAAGCTCCCTGAACATCTTGTGAGGGAAGTTTGGGGGGGGGGGGCGAGTCAACACAATTGACAGAGGGGTCCTTTATGCACGACTTTGTTGGGGGGGAGAAAAATTGGATTTCTTGAGAAGCGACTAGGATAGGGTTGTCTGTGCTGGAGGCAAGAGGAAGATTTAAGGTCTGGGAGTCCACAATGGAGGTGTTAACCGGCTTATTGGTCCTTCGTCTATGTTTATTGGAGTTTTTTGTCACGGTTTGGAACCTGATATTTTGAGTTTCGTTCTGAAGGGTCAAGGAAACAACCGAGAATGATGAAGGGGAAAGGGCAGCAGGGAGGGTTGGGGAGTTGGAGGTAGAAGGCTCAGCAGTGTGAAGGATCTTGTTCATAGGGGGTTCCACATTAGGGTTAGCAGTAACCAAGGAATTTTGGAGAGGCGAGGGCTTAGTCGGTGAAGGTTTTTTCTTAATAATGGGGCAATATTTCCTTAGATGCCCTTCTCTTCTACACAAGAAACAAGCATTCAGACCTCCAAGAATTTCAATAGGATGAGTAATTATCTTCAGAGATATTAATGTTTATGTCAGCCGGAATCTCTTTTCCAAGAATCAAAGAGACAAGTATCCTGGCATCCATATGAGGAACCAATCTCATAGTGTCATCCATTCAAATGACCTTTCCTAGCAGTTCAAGCAATTGGGGAATGAACCGCCAAAGAAAAGGCAGGATCTGTTTAACTAAGATCCACCGAGGGGCAAAGAGGGCAAGAACTTCCTCAAGAATGGCCTCGAGAGACCAAGCCAAGGTGCGAAAGGAGGTAGAGCCCACGGCCCAATATTGTTTTTTAAGAACTTCGGCCTGGGATTCATGATTAGCAAAGAAGATCACATATAATCCTTTCTGAATTTGCCTACAGAACGAAATATGGAGACCAAGCTTCAAGTTCCAATAGTTATGGAACCAGTCGTCTAAAAATTTCCTAGGAGGGCATTTATCCACTTCTACAGCAGAGAAAAAAATAGTAGAATTCCTTAATCTATTTTTTTCCTTCACAATTTCCACAAGCATTTCCGGATTTGGAGAAATGGAGAAAGGTAGGGTAACATCCCCAGTGTTCTTACCGGTTTCGTAGGCGCCATGAACACTGGACAGGTTAAACCTTGCGCTCGCGTCAATGGCGATACCAGAGTTAGCCACCGCCTCGGAGAAGGATTTGGGTCTTGGTTTAGCGGGAGTATCTAAGCTTGGTATGTCAGAATCCTTAGAAACCCTAGGCATGGTCGAGGGGACACTGGGGGGTACGGTCTCTGTCAAGCAGTAGAGGGGAGGAGAGGTTTCCATCATATTAACTAAATTAAATGAACAAGGAGTGAGCACACTTGTCAAAGCACCGTCGCCGGGAAAACATAATAGCTTGTCCTTGAAGTTCGCCACCTTTCACAGCTGGCGCCAGTAAAGCCTCCCGTCGAAATTTTTTGCCGAAAAAACTTAGAAAATTGTAGACCACCGCATTCTCATGATCTTAATCCTATCTTTCCAATACTCTATAATAGTTAACACTTTAAATAGATGTAATTAACATGTCTATAATAGTTAGGTCATTTTGACATTTAAAATATTTTAATTTAATTATGTAAAGTAAAATTTTGTAGAAGAATAATCTAATTTATAATGAGAACATAAATATATTCAATCTTATTAAATATTTGGAATGTTTTAACATTAAAATAAATTATAATTATAATTTTTATATATAAAAATTATATTTTAAAAATGAAATATTAATTTTAAATAATATTAACATAATTAAAATACATTTAAAAAATATTTAAAATAGATACAATTTAGAGAGAATAAACTATTTATTATGTAATTTTTTTATATATAATATATCTTAAATCTAATCATATATGTAAAATGACTTTTTTTAAATAAATTCATTTATTAATTTATAATTAAAAAAATACTTTTATCCAAAATTTAATATACTTTCATATTAAAAGTTTTAAAATTTAAAGATTTGCCCAAAATCTCATAAATATAATTTATATTTTATTTTAAGAAGTTAACTATTTTTGTAAGAAATCAAATATCTTGAATTATTGATGTTCAAATTAAAAATTTAGAAATTAGAAAATATTTTTATCAAAATTTATATTAAAGATATCAACATTTTAATATTGAAATTAAATTAATAGAAACAATTGTTTTAGAAGATTTTAATATTTTAATATTAAATATTTAAATATTCTTACTTTCAAATTTATTTTATATTAGATATTTAAAGAATTTAATCTAAATAACATCAACAAAATGTTGTATGTATTTTATTTGATTAATTTACATAATATTAAAAAAAGTGTTATGCATACATTTAATTTAATCAATTTACTAATATGATTAGAAGGTGAGTTTTTATTAAAATTAAATATTAGTTTCTTAACAGTATTGACATAGTTAATATGTTAATTAAAAAATATATTCAAGATACAATGAATACAATTTGAAAACATGCATTATTCGTTATGTAATTTTTTTAATATAATATATATTTATCATAATATATTTAAATGTACTATTTCAGAATATATTTTGAATATTTTGAATGTAGTCAATTATTAAAATATGAAATTTTATAAAATTAAATACATTCAATCATTAAAATATAAAATTTTATAAAAATTAAACTTATATTTTATTGTATAAAATTATACATTCTTATTTTTTAAAAATTTAAATATTTACAAGAAATCTTATACATAAGATTAAAAATTTATTTTAAAATTGAACATTGTTTATCAATAATCAAATAAAAAATTTATGAATAAAATTATATTTTTATCAAAATTTAAACATTAATTTGTATTAAAACTATCAAATTTTATAAAAATTAAACTTGTGTTTTATTCAAAAGTTTTAAATTCTTTCATATTAGAAAAGAAATTATTTATATTTTTTAAACATTTGAATATTGTTTATCAAGTTATTTAATCAAATTAGAAAATTATAAATAAAATTTAATTTTATCAAAATTTAAACACTATTTTATATTAAAGATATTGAAAAAATAGATTTAAATTAATTTAATATATACAACATTTAAAAGATTTAATATTTTTTATATTAAAATATTCATATATTTGTATGAAAATATTCATATATTTATACATTAAAATAAAAAATTTAACTTTTATCAAATCTTAGTAATATTTTAAATATTTTTACACTTTAAGAATGATTATTTCAATATATTCAATTATTTTAAATATTGTTACACTTTAAGAATGATTATTTTAATATATTCAATTATTGATTTACTGTGTTATTTTATATATTTTTACACTTTAAGAATGATCATGTTAATATATTACACTTTAAATATTTAAAATGATTATTTTAATATATTCAATTATTGATTTATTACATGAAGGAAGGGATGTATTTTGTGCTCGAAAATCAAAAAAGTCACAGCTGCCATTTGTTGCTCGGTGATTTGATGTTTGCACGACACTGGAGGCACGGTATTCGTAACATGGATGGAGGCATGGCATGACATCCATGCCCCGATGCATTCCTGAGGCTAAATAGCCAGTGCAGGATGGAACAGCTACGCAGCATACAAAATGGATGCCTATCCGATGGGCTGCCATGCCATGACCTGCTCTAACAAATTTGTCAACGAAGGGACAACCTATAACAGTCTGCCGTCCGTAGCAGCGTAACTGACAACCCCTACATTTTTTATTTTCGAGCAAAGTACAGCGATGTCTCCCAACTAAAAAAATATTATTCATATATATTTGTTTAAAATTTAATACGAAATAAAATTTTCTACCCTGGAAATATTAAGTTTGTGAGGTAGAGAAAAATTCTAATGCTGCATACTTAGTATGTTGATTTTTTGAAAAAGTAATGAGTAAATGAAATATTTTTTAAAAATAATTATGAAAATATAAAATATACTATATTTTATGTTTATTGTAAATATGTTTATTAATATATTATTATAATTTTTACAATAGAGAAAGTTAGTAAATATTTTTTGTTCAGTATAAAATAATTAATTTTTTTTTTATTATTAAATATGCCATATAATCTGTAAAATGATGTCAAAATTTGAATTTTTAAATATGTAAAATGATTAGAAGTTATTATATTAATGTGTATGTTTATTAAACATTAATGTTTAAAAATTACATTAAATAAATGATAATTGTTGAATAAAGTTGGAAACCTAAAATATGTTGATTGTATATCTCTACAAGTCTTTTAAGAAACATATCTAGGAGAATATAATTGAAGGAAATATTTGTAATTAATTTTAACATTGTGTTATATATATATATAATCTGAATATTAATTTAAATGAATTTACATTTATTAAAAAAATAAGATTTATTGTTTTATTGGTCAAAATTAGTTTTTAATTGTTAAATAATAAATTAGATTATATTTAAAAATAGTTAATAAAGAGCTATTTTTTATGATTTTGAAATTGTCAAAAAATAAAAAAATAGATAGAAAAGAAAATACCAATGAGGATTACTTAAGCAATATATAATAATTGAAAAATCAATAAGTAAAAACTGGAATTTTAATGGTGGTTTTTTTAAATAAATAATAATAATAAAAATAGACAAATAAAAATATTAAAAATAGACATAAAACACATCATTGTTTAAAACCTTTAATCACCTATTTTAGAATTATTTCATAAGTTTATTTTTTATTTTTTTATAAAACTATAAGTAATTCTAATATAGGTAAATAGGTAAATTAAAGATTTATTAATAATTTTCTTTAAGATAGGTAAATAGATAAAATGATAGAAATAATTTACCTATTTACTCATTGATTTACCTAAATTATCTCTTATTTACCTAAATAATTTATAAAATTAGGTGGATAATTTAAATTAGTGAATTAAAATAGTTTAATAGTTGATTGTATATTTTAAATAATTAATAGATAGGAAAAATAATATCATTATAGAATTAAACTAGTCTTCATATTCACCATAATTAGTTAATTTATGTATATTTTATTATAATTAATTAATTCAAGTAATTTTCCACTTATAAAATAGTTTAATTCAATTTAAACTAGTTCCATATTCATTGATTCAATCATATCTACTATTAGTAAAATCAAGATTTTTTTTAAGCATAATTAGCACATAATTATTAACAGTTTTAAAATGAACATAAATTATTTATATTAGTAAATTAAACACCTATTAAAATCAATTTATTATTTAACTAATTTGGGTGAATAAAGATTAAATTATTTAACTTATTTTGATTTATTTTAAAACTTAATTAATTAATTATTTTTAAAATAACTAATTGAATAAAATTATAAATTGATATTTAATTAAGATAATTAATTATATATTTATTCAATTAATTTTACTAGGTTGAATATTTGATTATTTAACTAATTAGATAAATAATAATTCAATTATTTATTGATTTTACTAGGTGAAATATTTTATTAGGTAAATAATAATTCAATTAGTTTATAAATGACCTTTGCATTATACTCCAAAGAATTAAATTTTATTTTCCCCATTAAATTTTCCACCTCCCATTAATATTGCTTTCCTTGCGACGGGAAGGAGAATTCACATTAAATGAATTATGCAATGGATTACATATTTTTCAAAAAATAAAATATATTATGTAATTTTAAATAAAAATGATATAATTCTTATATTATTTATAATTATTATTTATTAAATTTTCTATGAAATTCAAATAAAAAAGTTGATTAAATATTTTTTTTATTAATATAAATATATCTAATATCATTTTTGAGTTAGTATATTTATTAAAAATGATTTCATTTTATTCATTTTTTTTATAATAAAATTAATTTTATATGTTCAAGAAATATTTAATTTTACTTCAAAATTAATCTATTTTGTATTTATTAAATATTTTTTTATTTTATTTTAAGCATTATTTTATAATTTAATTTTTTAATATATATAAACTCTTTAATGTTTTTTATTAATACACCATTAAAATATTTAATAAAAAATATAAAGGAATTTATATATATTTGTTTAATATATTAAAAAAATAGTTTATATTGTTAATCCCATATTTTAAATAATTTAATAAATAGTTTTTTAATATATTAAACAAATATCTATAGAAACTCTAATATTTTTTTTGGTTGGGAGAGACACGGCTATGGAAAATTTGAAATGGAAAAAATGTTTTTAACTTTTAAAACTAAAAATTTAAAATCTAATATTTTTTCAATTTAATTTTAAATATTTAAGTTTAACTATAAAATTGATGTTGAAAATAATAAACAAAATTTTAATGAATTTTCCAAACAATTTTAATTTACACTTTACTATATATATATATATATATATATATATATATATAATCTATTTAAATTTATTTACTAATTATTAATTTTTTTAATTTAATTTCAATAAAAAATATTCTTAATATAATTATAGATATATAAACAATAATGGTAAAATTATATTAATATATATAAAAATAATGTAATTTATATTAATATATAATTAGAATATATATATTATTAATCGGATGCCCATGCATTTTGTAGGTTGGGTAGCCATTGCCGTGCAGGATGGCTATGCCTGCCCTGTATACCCTGTTGTGCAACCTGACGCCGTGCAACTGCGAGTTGCAAGATTTGTGAGTGTTTTCTTGTTTTACGTGTTTATTTTACATTTTTCTTTACGCCGAAGGTGTGTCTATTTGAGAATAGGGGGCTAAGTTTGTCAATCGACGATGTGCGTTGCTTGAGAGGGGAGGGAATACGGTTGAATCGTGCATAGCCGTCGATGATGATTAACTGTGAAAAACATAAAAATTTGGTTATAACAGCTTGTGACATGAAAATAGGAATGCATTTAGTTTAACTGTCAAAATGTATCTATAATATAGTATAATATAATAAAAATATAATATAATAAAAATATAATATGCATAATATAATATAACATAATAACATTAGTATAATAATAAAACAATAATTTAATAATTTAGTAGTAATATTATTATTAGTTAAAACTGGTATGAATGTTTCATTCTCAAAATTATTAGGAATTTCATATTTGATTTATTTGTATGATAATTTTATTACCTTAAATATGGTATTACTTAAGAGAAAGTTATAATTAAAAAGATTTATTTTCATATTGCATCCTGTATACAGAATGAGTGCGTAATGTATTAAAGTAAAAAACAAAGCATATTTCATCTATTTTTAAGAATAAAACAACAAAATATTTACGCCGAAGGCGTGTCTTATTTGAGAATAGTGGGTTGAGTTTGTCAATTGACGATGTGCGCTGCTCGAGAGGAGAGAGAATACAGTGTATAGCCGTTGATGATTAACTATGAAAAACATAAAAAATTACACACATTAAAATAAACAAAACACTTAAAAATCTTGACAGTTGCGATTTTACTGTTTATTCAACAATAATGTAAAGATTGATCAAATTGGTTGGCCATTCGCACAAAAACATCACGTGTGTGTTAAGCGAGAAAATACAAAAAGTCTGCCAGCTTAATATAGGTAGTTATTCTAATAATTACCAAAGGGCAAGTTCTACTGGTGAAGAATGTTGGCTTACGAAAAACTCACCAAGGATTGATTTCCTGGAAAAACACAAAAAAATGAGGCTAGTTTGGCAGGCCGTTTATCCCTCAGTCCCTAGTTTTAAGTTACAGGAACAAAGGTGAGCGAATGGCATTGAGGAAGGGAAGAATGGCGATTGGAGGTGGGCAAATGATGTTGAGGATGGGAAGATGGATTAGGTATGATAAAAACTAAATTATTCCTAATAATATAATATTATAAAAATATTAATAATAATATATCAACAAAACCATTTCGTAAATGGTCAACCAATTTGATCTTATGTATTGCACAAATGTATGA